>JAQGAX010000304.1:0-18582 GCA_034698105.1 Plectus exinocaudatus | reverse complement strand
GTTCTCCAGAGATTTCGCGAAATTGCGGATTTGCTGAGTTAGTGGCGCTGAAACGCAGAGCAATGTGAGATAAAATAGTACTGGGACGTCGTGTCTTGCCCACAGTTAAACTTAAAATACCGTATTTTAAGATTTAGTAGCCCAGGGGTCAGACCAAAAACACTGTGATCCCCCTGTTTCCAGTTTTTGGCATGTGTCCAAGGCACCCTGGACGAAAGTTGAAAATAATAATTGCCTACGGCTACTATTTCTTAAAATACGGTAAGCATGGGCAAGAAAGCAACGATCAAAGACAGACCGAAAATGCTTACCAGGAATGTTCTTGAGCACATCCGGAATTAAAACATCGACGAGCACTTGGTAAAAAGCGAAGTCCATGTTCTGCACGTACTGCTGAATCTGCGGAATAGTGCAAAGACTGAACAGTTGCGATTGACTCAATCCGCTCTGACTTTCGCCGCTGAAACCGACCATCGTATCAATTAGTCCCAAGCTCGAACAAGACGAATCGCTCACTCTTTGTCTTCTTCATTTTCCTCTTGCTCATTTTCTGGCTGCCAAAAGTTGCGCCAGCATTCGTCGATCTCACCGAACCGAAGGTTTTTGATGCACTCAAGTACATCCTGTAAAGGGCAACTAAGTAAATAGAACGGAAGTGATTCAGCAACAGCAAATTACTCCAAACGCGAATCGAAAAATATTAACAATCACCATATTCCTCTGGAGGCGGGTCAGATACTCCACCCCAGCTAATTACGATAGCGCATCGATGACGATGTTGATGGATAGGCACGCCTAATTATCATGCATAAATGCAAGTGCAATTTCCTAATGGAGCGAGTGCAGTCACTTGCCTCGTTGTTCTGCTTGTAGCCGTTGACGAAGCGCGCCACCTGGTGCAGCGTCAGGCCGAGCGGTTGGACGGCGGCATCGAGACCTTGCTGGTCCGGTCCGAGCACGTCGGGCACTTCGCCGCTGCCGAGCATCTGTCGGTGGTTGTCATCGGCGACGTCGTTGAACGAGTTGTTCGAGTCCACGCTGGCGGTCGCGTAGGCGGCGTTCAACGAGTTCGGCTGCGACGGATAGCCCGGGGAAGGCGTGGACGCCGCCGTCGCCTGCTGACCGGACGCCGAAAAGTCTCCACCACTGCTGCCGCCAGCGGCCGATCTTGTCGATCTTGTCTGCTGTCTGCAGCACAATCAGACCATCAATCAAAAGAAACATTTTTAGCATTCGTCGAAAAACAATTCCAGCAGAATTTGTGGCTCTCAATTTAGTCAATAACAATAAATCAATGGGCGCGTTTCACAATGCGTGCTTAACATTAAAGTATACTATTATGTAAAGTACGTATTGTGAAACCTGCCCAATATAGCTTATAACGACAATTGGGGGACCGGCAGATTTTGACTCGCATAAGCGATTTACCGTTATAACCGATACCGCTATAAGCGATGTTCAGACACCCCCCCCCCGAGCCGCCATCTGTGGTCTTATCTGGCGAAGTACACTGTACAGAGCAGAGACAATTGGCAGATCGTACTTGGTTCGTCCGGCATGCTGCGGAGTGTTTCGCATGGCCATCGGCATCTGGTCCTCGGTGACGCGGTTGAGTGGCGAATCGGGCTTAATTCTGATGCCGTAGTAGTGGTACTTGGAGTTGCCGCGAGTGCCCAACCGTCTCGTTCGCAGTCCAAGGAACACCGATCGGATCAGTTTGCCGAATGATGCCGCATTCACCGGGTCCAACTTGTTGTCTGCACAATGTCTGAAAATAAATCAGTCGTGATTGACGAATCGGCGAGTGGCATTTATGCTTGTGGCGTACTGCACCATTAAAGGTACCAGGGGTCAGATGGGGGTTGCAAATACCGAAAAAAAACCTTAAAATTTTCGCAAAATGCCCCCTTATTGGTTTTTCGGTCGATATTCGTTAGGATTGTGAAACTCCGCCCTTTTTCGCTCGAATGGGGTTACAGTACAGCGGCCAAAATTCCGAGGGAAGTCGTTTGGATTTTCCCGGTATGGGGAGGGACGTAACCACTCTCCGATCAGTTTGTGCAATTATAATTATATGGCAGACCTCAAATAATGACTGTAGAGCGTGCATCGCGGCAAGGAAACGCCTTCAGCGGTTTCGTAGTTTTGCAACAGCCACTGGATCTGAAGTAAAATGGCGCGCGAGTGAAAATCGATCTGCGACCGTAGAGCTGAGAGAGCCTACCGTAGCAGGCGAGGCGCGGGTCGTGTGACTGAGGTGGCCGGCCGATTCGTCGTCGAGCGAGTTGGGTGACGTCTGCTGTCCGCCGGGGATAATATACGTCGTCTGCCCCTGCGCCGGAGAGTGCAGCGACGGCTGATACTGAAGAGCAACCAACGATTGACAGGTGCAATGCAGGGGGAGGGAATCGAACACACCTGCTGATAATAGGGGTAGCTCTCGGCGTAGACGGTGTAAGTGCCCGGTCTGAAACGCGCGCAATTGCAACTGAACGATAGCTGCGGTGAGACGGCGGCGGCGGCGGCTGGAAACGACGAACGACAGGCAGACAGACTGTGGTGGACCGATGGTGACAACGCCGGGCAACGACGGTGAACGAAGGTGAGACTGACATGACAACGGGCGCGAGCCGCTACTAGTCCGATGTGCGCGATGGCGGCGTCGCGCTCTGTCTATGGTTTCGGTTGCTACCGACGGTGCGCGTGTGATTGCGCCCCGTTTCTCGGGGCCGAGTGCGCGCCGATACAGTCGCTCCCCTGGCCGGCACTAGCCTCTGTCCCTGTGCACGCCGTCGCAAGCTCGAGTAATGATCGTCGCTTGTTCGCCGCCTCATTGGCAACGGTTGCTAGCGACGCCGGGCACGGCCCACCGACTCCCGATTCGATCCGAACGGTGGCAAAAGCCGTTGACTACTTTGCCCGTCTCGCCGTCCCCTGCCTACGATTATCTCCGCCGCTACCGTAACCCACACCAGCAACTACTCGAGCAATGCGCAAGCGAGTGGCGCACAGAGGCGGGCGAGGGTGCAACGGGGAACGCATGTCGCAGAGGACGAAGAAGCGACCGGACTGCGCGACACCGAACGGGCTAATTAAGCGTCGCCTTTGCGCGCTGCCGGTGTCCGGTCTTGGTCGCTAGGTAGCTCCTAATACGCGATCAAGGGGGGTTCCGAGGTTGCTAGAGACGGCGAGCGCCATCAAGTGCGGGCCAGACGGACCGCCCGGCCGTATGCATAGCGTAGCACGCGGACACCTTAGTGACCGTGGTCGCTTTAGTAACACTAATCAGTGACAACACTTGGAGACTTTGTTGTTGTAGCAATATCTTATTAGAGCTCCATAGCTACCTTAGCGTCACACCGAGGCGCCTAGGAGGCGGCCCGGCTGATTCTGTGGCTGTCCTGTCCGTCGCCGAGCGTCCCTTACCAGCCGCTCGGTCCGTCCCGTTACCCGGCGTCGCCTGCACAACTCGTTCAACTCGTCCCAGTGCCCGATCCACCTGTCTGCGTCCACCCCGTCGTCGCTGCCAGCCGCCCGCCACATGGACAAACGCAGGCCACCACGCCACTCGTCACACAAGCTCATCCACAACACGACGACCACTCAGTGCTCCACTGTGCAAGGTGAGCGGCTATTGGCGCGCAATTGGCGGCCTCAGTGCGGGTACGGTGGGTGCTGTGGGGACAACGGCGAGCGGGCGGGCGCGACAGTACGTCGTCTGAAGGTGGTGATGCGGAGTCGGGGCCGAGAGCGGATAGGGGTCCATGTGGTGCTGAGTGGACGCGTGGTGCGGGTGGACGGCGGCGCCGGCGACGAGCTGCGTGGCCGCCGCCACCGAGCTGAACTCGGGCTGCGTCGTTACGTACGCCAACGGCGTGCCGGGCTGCGCCGAGTAGAGCGCCGTCGCCGCGCTCTGCTCCGATGCGACGGCTTGTCGCAGTTCCGAGTCGGACACTGAAACGAACAAAGCATTGATGACGAAAGGAAGCCGAGGTGGCGGCGTTTGGCCAACGCCGGGAAGGGTCCGCTCATAACTGGCGCGCTTCTTAGACGGAAGGCGGCCGACGCGAGCGCCCGACGAAAATATAGATCTCGGTCATGAGCCCGCCTGGCGCATTGTTAACGCTGTCCGTCGGCACACACCTGAACGAGCGACGGGAGGACGAAGCGAACGGCGCTGACGGGCGGGCGAGAACGAACGGGGCGTCCCGTATTAGCGCTCGACGGCCGCGATGCCCTCCCCTGTTTATGCGTCTTTTGTCCGTCGCTCTCCTCCGCTCTTACAGCACACCAAGCATCGATTGCCACCCCGCGGCTGCTGCCGCTTCTTCGTCATCTTCGACCACCCCATCGCCTACCGTACCCCAAACCTACTCGCATGGTAGAAGTAGCGGTCCATTTGACGACACGGAAGAGAGACGGGAAGCAACCAAAGGGAGGCGCGACGCCAATCCGCACTAACAGCTCTTCGTTCGAGTTGTGTCGGGCGCAATAAATTGCTCGGTCGTACCATATAAACAATTGCGCCGATGAGCGCTTCCTACCAGCGTCGTCCGATCAATGTCGCATTAAATTCGATGACGCCCGCCCGATCGCCATCAATTATTGACCGCCGTCGGGCTTATCCCGCCTCTCCGACTAACTCAGTGCCGCCAGGTGCATCCCGTCTGTTGGCCCCTCCAGCTCATTCGACTACGATCGTTCGCAAGCGCACACAACTCACAGGTGACAGTGATGGTCGACGGTGAAGCGGGTGACTGACGATGAACGACCACGTGTTGCATAGACGGCGAAGAGCTCGACAGGTTATTGTTGTTGTTGCTGGCGATTCGCTGGCCGCTGCTGGTCGAAGTGGGCGGGTGAATCAGAATGGTCTTCGTCGGGAGCGCGGCTTGGACCGCGCCGGCCTTGGGCGCCTGGACGACGATCACCTTGGTGGGTGCCTTGGTGGGCTGGAGGAGGTGAGGGTAGCCGAGGCGCTCGTCTGATGCGCGTACCTGTTGTTGTTGCTGAGAGCCGGAGGAGCGGGTGTTGCGCGCCGGGCGATCGCCGCCGTCGGCAGACACTTGCCGGTCGAGGGCTGCACCTGCCGCTTTCATCCCGTTCGATCGATTTCTTGCTGCGTCCTTCCTCTACAAGTGAAAGATTCCACGCTAATTAGGCATTGTCGCAGCTGCGTCGACCCGACCAATCGCCGACGCGGACGAATCGGTGTACCCACCGCCCAGAGATGACCCTGCGTGTCCCGCGCGCCCTCGAGTGCATCAACGTGCGCGCTGAGGGCCGGCCGATCGGCGGTCGTGCCCGAACGACGGCGCCTCGGCCCGAGGGTTCATGTGCGGGCGCATTATCGTAATTCCACCTGGACGCCAATGCGGCGGACGGCAGGGGGACACACAGAGGACGGCGATTAGGTCCGCCGCTGGCCGCCTAATTTCATGTCGTCGGTGGCTGTATTGATTTTGCGTACAAGCACGCGCCACACAGGCCAGTCCGACGTTCTGATTGTTACGATATTGCCGTCGACTACTTGATCTCACTTTCACCCCACCTGCAGCATGCGTCTACATTGCTTCACAGGCTCCTTCATCAATTTCAACCGCCACTTTCAGGCACTCCATCAAAATCTCCGCGGAGGACCAATGGGACGCATGGGACGGCCACATCGTTCGATCGGTCCGCGACCAGCCAACACGGTCACCACACGGCAATCATTTAACAGTCGCCTCAATGCCCGCCAAGAAAAAGAAGACCGCTGAGCGATGGATGGACACGGCGACGGGCGGAAGCCCCTCAACAATAGCCAATCGGCGGCGACCGGAGCATACGACTCGGCCGTTGCAAACGGACACCTGTTACGACCAACAAACCGCGTCCTACTCTGCATGTCCCATTCGCGACTCGACCAGCGTGACAGTACTCTAGTGCTCCATCATTCACGCACAACAGATCATCGCCGATACTCGACGATGTGCGCATGTTTAATCACTAAAGAGAGGGACTTCGTCAAGAACGCAATACAACATCTCCGCCAGAGCGAAAGAGAAGGTATGAATCAGCAAGCTGGTTCCTTGCTGCATTCTGCACGAAGAAGCACGAATTCGAATCGGCGACTTTGGCGCGCGTCGTGACGGAAACAAAGGCGTGGGTGTCCCAGGGCAACAGATGCCAAGGAGCAGAGTCTCCCGGTCGACCGGGACCCCGACGACCGGCGCACAGACACGACTCGCACGCACTTACCCCGAATCGCCCGACGACCGTCGCGTTGCTTGCCAACACGGGAACACACACGACGGCGTTGCTGCGACTTTGCTGCTGCCACTGAAACAGCGAACAAGCGTCTTTTCTCCAAGGCGACAGACGATCGGTGCGTAGCAACACAACGGTGAACACTGATCGCACTCTGAGGCGTCGCGCGGCAACGCATTAAGGATCGATCAGTTTCCTACGCGACAAGAAATAACGCGCTGATTGGCTGAGCAGTGCCTTCGTCGTTAAACTTAATTGTACATCATATGCTTAGATTAATGATTCACTGCTGTTCAGTAACCTGTCAATAATTAAATATTAACGATTTGGCTTGTAAAATACCATTTTCCGAATCTCTTTGCCAAAATTCATCCGCACGGGATCGTCGCTGTGGAAACAACGACATACAAACGGCGTAGAAAATGTCCCAAGCGGAAAATGTTGCCGCCAAATTTGACGGACACAATTAATTGCAGCGCACATGGCATTATGATAAAGGTCTCAAATCACTCATCTAGAACTCCAACATCCTCAGAACTAAATCAGAAACATTCCAACACCCCTTTGAATCACTTCGGTAAAGTGTTTGAATTCGACTGTTTGTGAATATCAAAATTAGAAATTTTAGTCGAAGATATTGAATCACAGCAAATTGAGCGGGCTAATGACCAGACGCTGAGCAATAACTAGAGAACAGTGGCATTGAGAGTCCGTCTTATATGGGAAAAGGATGCTATCCCGAAAAGTGTACTTTAGCTATGCCCCAGTCGCCCAGCACCCATGGCACGGATGGACCTGATGGTATCATCAATCAGCCTAAAACTGCTCTTAGACTAAACGATTTTCGATTGCTGCATTGTCTGCGTGTTTACTGAAAATAGACGTTGCCTAAGTCAAGCAAAGTTGTGCGGAGGTCGTAAATATGTTTGCAGAAATAGCTGAGATGTGCGCAAATAAGATTAAGCTCGTTCAAGGTGAGGTGTGGGAGGGAACCATTTCTCGCGTCAGAGAGCGACTCGAGGCGGATCGAATATCGGCGAGCCCGAGGCGAACATTTCGCTGCTTATTGGGTGCAAGCAATCTGGTCACGCTCGGCGACCATTTACCCGCAAACATCCGTCATCGTTTTCGCCTCCGCACACCCTACTGACGTTGCGGACTGAAGAAATCTGCGACCTCTCTGGTGCTTTATAAGCGATATTTCGTCTCACTGTCGGCCACCTGACACGGCGTTCTACCCAAGCTTAGTAGCTCAAGGTACAATGCTCTACCTGCACTCGTAAGCGCTCTTATAACTCTATGAACTCCTTAACTATTGAAAAAATTTTAGACTGTCTCATTCGTGTCTTCTGAAGATCATCTTGGCCGTTGTGTGCTTTGGTGTGCTATCGTCGAAGACACAAGCGTTCCCATTGGATACAGTAGGTCCAATGGGTCCAATGGGTCGCAGTCTGCCATTCTTCGTTCGCATGCCCATAATGAGCGATCGGTTTTCGACACTTTACCGCAAACGCCTAGTGCCAGAAGATCTGGAAGCGTTCGTGCCATCATTGAAACGTGCCTCCTTCGACAATTGGGGGACCGGTCCAGGAGGTTCAGGATCTTCCAGCCGACGACTACTGTTGCGTTTTGGCAAACGCAGCCATCGCCAGGCTGATAGATGGCTGCGCTTTGGCAAAAGAGACGATGATTATTGGCTTTGATGCGTGGCGGAACACGAAATGACCTTAGTTGATGTTTCAACACTTTCACATGAGCAGAATAATGATTTCCATTTCATTTGAAATAACGTTGTGTCTTCATGGCTGAACAGTAAATGAATGCTGATTGTTTGAAGAGAACGCCGAATGCATCGCACGCTTCTTATCTTGACATTAAGCCCAGTCTGCAAATCTGGTCACCCCCCTCTCTGTGTTGTACCCGCTGAATAACAACCCTGTCTGATGTGCAGTCAATCAAAGTAACATGCGTCTGCTTGTCCTATTTCTCTGCAGCGTTTTGGCTGTAGCAAATGCGAAGCGAACATTTGAAATTGACTTCGAGAACAATTGTTTCTTAAAAGATGGACAACCGTATCGCTATGTGTCGGGAACTATTCATTACTTTCGCGTGCCAGCCAAATATTGGGAAGATCGATTGATGAAACTGCGGGCTCTCGGATGCAATGCGGTGCAAACGTACAGTATGCTCACAATTTTCAATTGCGCCATTACATCAGCGGCGCTTTCAGGTATATAATGTGGTATTGGCACGAGCCAGTTCAAGGACATTACACTTTTTCCGGTCAGCCGTTCATTTTTGCCGTTTCGCGCGCATAAGACTAAATTATGTTATTGGCAGGTGCTGTGAACATCACACGCTACCTGACTATAGCGCAAAGGTTAGGCCTCGACGTGATCCTACGCATTGGACCTTACAGCGATGCCGAACAGGATATGGGTGGGTTTCCGGCGTGGACACTCAAGCAGCGAGGGATGCATTACCGCTCGGCCGATCCGCGTTACACGCAACTGGTAAAGACGTGGTGGGACACGCTATTGCCCATAGTCAAGCCCTTTCTGTACACCAATGGCGGACCCGTTATCATGGTGCAAGTGGAAAACGAATATGGCAGCTGGGATCCGTGCGACAAAATCTACACTGCATGGCTCTTGTCTGCTCTCTTTCGCTTCTTATGCTCTAGCTTTCAATTACTGGTAGTATTTAGTGATCTGGCCAAGAGTCATCTTGGCGAAGGTATCGTCTACTTCACGACCGACGGGACCCAAGCCCAGATGGTCGAGTGCGGCCATATCAATGGCGCATACGCGTCCGTTGACTTTGGTTCCGGTCTTGACGAAAAGGCTGTGGGCGACAGTTTTCGAATACAGCGCATAGTCTCTCCGCGGGGTGAACTTGATTGGACGATTGGCGCACAGACTTGATCAAGGTTAGACAATTGCAGGACCGCTCATAAACTCCGAGTTCTACCCGGGCTGGTTCACCCAATGGGGCGAGAAATACGTCTATACGCCTGCGTCGGACGTAATCAAAACTATGAATGCGATGTACGCACTGAATGCGTCCTTCAATATTTACTTAGTGCACGGCGGCACCAATTTCGGATACGCCGCCGGCGCAGAACATATCGGTGGCCAACCATTTCTCACAGTCACGACGAGCTACGATTGGAGTGCTCCCATTCGAGAGGATGGACACACCATCGGCAAGTTCTTCGAAATGCAAGCAGCAATCCACGCGCTCACAGGCAAACCAATACAGCCTTTGCCGCCACCCATTGTTCGACAAGCCTACGGTAGCATAGAAATGCGGTGCGGCGTGTAATGACAGCAATGCATCATTCAATTGTTGTCTAAGTTTAGGTACTACGGCACTCTGTTTGACAATCTGAAAGATTTGACGCTTGGAGAAACTGTGGTCAGTCGGTATCCATTGACCGCTGAAGATGTCGACCACTACTACGGCTTTCTGCTCTACGAAGTGAAACTGCCGAGAGATGAGAAGATGATCCTCAATGCGACCGATGCCATTAACGATCGAGGAGACTTCTTTTTGAATCGAAAGATAAAACTGTTTTCAACGCAACGCGCAGAAAGCCAAGAAACGACGTTCGTTTTGAATCGGGCGCATTACGGTCTGGATGAGAACCAACCGTTATTGTTGAGTATTCTGGTCGAGAATCAAGGACGGATCTGCTACACACCACGACTGACTGATTACAAGGGAATTGTTAAAAACATCACCGTCAATGGACAGCCACTGGAAAAATGGACTATCTATCGAATTTCTTTCACTACATTCATTCGCAAGCTGAAAGATTCTCCCAAAGAACTGCTAATGCACGGCAGACATTCGAACAATGGCATGATATCCACGGCCAGCTTCATTCCGAGTCTCTTCGCCGGAGAATTCGACACCAAAGACCGCGTGGTCGGCGACACTTGGATCGATACGACCGATTGGGGCAAAGGGCAGATGTTCACCGGGTCGTCCTTCGGGCTGGGGCGTTACTGGCCGTCTAAGGGTCCGCAGCTCACACTCTACCATCCGCACGTAAATCGCGGCCAGAATCGACTCGTCTTCTTCGAATTGGACAAGCCTGGCAATTGCTTCAGCGGTAACAAATGCTACACTCAGAGTGTTCTCAACCCGTTGTGGAGCCAGTGATGATTGGATTGTACGATATGCCTTTCGAAAACAATTTCATGTTTAATTCTGGCTAAATCATAAGGTATTGCGCTTGCGCAGCAAAATGGCCGCAGTGAGCGAAAGCGTACAAATCAAATCGAAGGCAATGAGAATCATGAGCGAAATTGAGAGAAACAATGAGAAACAGACAGGAACGTCACCCGATTTGCCTTCAAAAACCGACATTTTTGTTTCAAAGGCACACAGATAGGG
Organism: Plectus exinocaudatus; assembly: GCA_034698105.1. Classification (NCBI taxonomy): domain Eukaryota; kingdom Metazoa; phylum Nematoda; class Chromadorea; order Plectida; family Plectidae; genus Plectus; species Plectus exinocaudatus. The sequence goes on along the minus strand of JAQGAX010000304.1, from coordinate 7,932 downwards.
TCGCATGAGCAACGGACGATCAAATATGGTATAGTGTGTTGGCCAATGAAATGCACATGAATTGAATCGTTCTTGACAATTCGAAGCATTGTCAAATACACGTAAAAGATACCATTTTGATCGGCACGCGAAGAGAAAACAAGGCGATAGAGGAATAAAAATACTTGCGAAGGTGTTCACAGAAAACAGGCGGCAGTACCAACATAATAACCAGTGAAGAAGTCTGCACATGCACAATGTTTGCACCCTTTCTGCTACTGACATCCAGTTGTAAAATAATTCGGCATTATGGACATGGGAGGGAGTTTGATGGGTGAAGGGGGCATGGCGTGCGGGTGCAATATTGGCGGACGGAATGCACTGATGATCGTCGGTGGCGGCATCGGCTGCATCGAGAAGATCGGCGGAGGAGCCTGCAGTAGCCAGTTCTTTAATAGATTCACTTGCACTATGGGGCAAGTGTTGGACAATCGCTTACCGTCATCGCTGGCGGACCAGCGAAGGAAAAAAGAAGCGGAGTATACGCTGCGGCTGTGATGCCATTCACACCCAAATGCTTTCGCCAGCGAGCCCGTCGGTTGCTGAACCACACCTGTAATTATTTTGTACAGTCTAGGGTTGCCAGATATCCAAAATGCCAAAGTAGTACACACACAAATCGGCTGGGGGTCCAGGGGCGCGCTCGAGCGCCCTGGCACCGCCGGAGGCAAATTATTAAACTATAATAGTATTTTTTGCTCAAAATATAGGTTATTTTGCTCCTTTCATATGTCACAGATGCAAATTTAACGGACTTTCAGCGCCGCAGGCAAAAATTTGGCACTGTTTTTATTGAGAAAGTAGCAAAATAGGACGCTCTGACTCAAAAGTAGCACTTTTGGTGTACTCCTCAGGAGTACGCTTCCGAGTAGTATGGACCCCTCCAAAGGAGTACAGTGCTACCTAAAGTAGCACATCTGGCAACCCTAGTACAGTCGGCCACACCGATCACAGCGTAGTGGGTACCGTAGTCTTAAGCAAAATTTAAGCGGGACGCTTAAAATTCGGTCTTATACATGCAAGGAAGTTTAAATTTGGAATGGGTGCGTACTGTAGGCGAGCGCTAAAAGAAAAATGTGGCACTAAATGGAGTACCAGCTAAACCATTCCAAGTAATTCCGAATCAAATTTTCGAATGAACGCGCCAAGTCTTGATGCGACGCAGGGATTAAGCCTACGATATCGACTGGTCTCTAGTAGGTGCGGCCGACTGTATAGCGTAAATGAACTATTCGCAACCGGCCAACAAGAACGAACTTGAATTTTCGCCTCGGACAGTTTGGTCGTCTGCGCCAGGGTTTCTCGCAATTCCGCATCTGGATAGCGCTTTTCTCTGAATGTGTTCTCGAGCAGTTCGAGCTGCTCCGGCGTAAAACTGGTGCGATTTCGCCTTCTGTTTGCCGGATCGTCATCGCAGCTTTCGTCATCAGCGATTTCGTCTGTGTCGATTGGCGAAATCGACTTTTCTCTATCGTCCACATCTGAAGTTGTTCGCGTTTTTGCAAGTTCGTCTCAACCGAGTCGGATGCAGTGAAATGTGGGATGAAGATATGCAGCGCGGCCATTTGGGTGCGGAATGTCCGGTCGCGATCGGGGTTTACAGTCCATTATTCGGAGAAGGGCGGTAACGACGGAACTACGGTAGCCGGGTTGGTGTCGAGGGCGGCACACAGCACGCAGAGACGGGGTGCGCAGACCGGGGCCGCGACCAAGTCGATGCGCTGCGCTGCGCATTTTATGTTTTTGTAAAAGGCGTGCGTCGGCGAGCCGTTAACCGACCGAGTAGTTGGTAGTTGGGCGGCGAGAGAAAGACGCAAAGTTGGGGCGAGACGAAACCCGTTTGAAATCGCGGGGCAAATATGCGGCTCGGTGGAGTGCGTGACGAGGGCGCCGCCAAACTGTCTGCCGCTACGCCTACTGTGCTCGGGTGTCGCGATCTGCAGAGGGCGTCGTCGGCGGCCTTCGCCGGCCGAGTCAGGGCGCCAACAGAGACACCGAGGTCCGGTTATCAACAGATTTACGATTTGCGCTGAGACAAAGTGGCGTCGGTGAGCGCAAATTATAGTGGGTCGTCGAGCGCATCCATCAGCCGTCGTCGCGCTATCTGTGTGAGAGATCGGCAGCCTCGACAGACCGACCGGAGCCGCCCCTCCGCATCTCTATCATCGCCAATTCGGCCCTCACCCCGTCCGTCGTCATCGCCATCTCCGAAAACGGTCGGTCACTCAGTCCACCCTTCCTTGCGTCGATTACCGTAACACGGCGATCGACGTTTTTACGAACGGCCACGGGCATTACGCGACGGACGACATCCCCATCTCGAAGAGACGCCGCCGAAGAAGAAGGGGGAAATTAGCGCGAAAATCGGCCGACACAAGACGGACAGGTTGGTGCCCGCGGGCTGCGAACGCATTGCGATTCGATTGACGGTCGGCGGCGGTGCGACGGGATTGAAAGAAAGACGGTGAAAGGGACGAAACGGCGTCTGTGAAGACACACCGTTGACTGCTGACTCGGCCGATATGCCGTCGTCCGCCCAGGGGAAATTGTTGTGCCGCGCCCCTCGCCGGCTCCTGTCGGTCGGCAGCGCGTGTCCGCTTGAGGTCGCCGTCCAATAGGCGACTATCGCCGCTCCGAAAAACCACCAGCCACACCTCAGAGTGCAATTTGTCGGTCGAACGGCGAGAGTCGTCTCTTCTGCTCGAAAGGTCGCCGCCGCTTTTTTGGATCGGTAATCGAATGTCAACATTCGCGCCATTCCCCATTCAAACCGCCGATCGCGACACCGCACGCCACCCACAGTACGATATCGCAATTGGATTACATGGTGCGAACGGATTGTCGCATTTGACGCACCAACTCGCCGCCGACCCGCCCGACCCGGCCGCGCATCGGCGGTCGCCCAAGGAATCCCATTTTCCGCCCCAACACCGCCACTCACTTTGCAACCACAATCACGTACCGGTAACCATCTGCTGCTGCTGCTTCTGCCGCACCAGTCCGAGCAGGTTGTCGATGCTGTGCTTCAACGCCGTCGTCTTCTCAACGTCCGGACTCGGGCTCCCGTCGCGGTCGTCGTCGCGTTCCTCGCGTGCGCCGTTCAGCCCCCGCGAACGCAGCAGTCGGTTGATGGACGAGACAGTGGGAGCGTTGGTGCGCGTGCAAAACTCCTGCTCGATCAGCTTCTCACGCAATTCGTTGGCGAACATTGTGGTATTCTCCGTTTTCAGTCGGATAATCTGCTTCTCGACGGCCTGGATCGTCATGCGCGATCGAGGATTGCCACCGATCTACAAACGAGCGACATGGGGTTGATAGCAGAACCGCAAATAGTGTACCTGGCCAGGAGATATAGAGCCAGTCTCGGCATAGCGGTAGAGAATCTTGGACACGCAGCCGTGTGATACTCGTAGTTGACGGCTGATGACGCACGGTCTAAGCACAAACGAGAATTGTTAGTGAAGACAAGAATTCGATAATCGATTAAAAAGAATCAGTGGTACCTTACACCGCCGGCTGCCATTTCGATAATCTTCATCCGAATGTGATGTGGCAACGGTCGTCCGTTGATGAACACGCCGCCGAGCTGGTTCACCCGGCCTTGTCCAAGAATGTTCGTGAACGTCATCGAGTTGGCGTCGGCCATCTTGCGCAGTTCGCTGGAGATGACTCGCAGAGGGCGAAGACGCGAACCGAGCGGTCGACGACGGAACAGACCGATCAAGTCGCGGCAATCAGCGCGATTTTGACACTCGCCGACACCTCGAGCAGGCGACACCTCGCCGCGACCAATCGGCAACTGTGCGCCCGCCCCTTTCGTCGCCGACGATTGGCCGACGGCGCGACAACGACAAATTACCGTACCGGACGAGCGCCGTTACACCGCCTCGGGACGCCGACCGATTTCGCGGCGCAGCGCCGATGCCGCCGCGACGACGACTGTTTACAGTGGACATTGAACGGCGGTGCGGTTGAGCAACGGCGGAAATTACCGCGACACTGCACGTCGCCCTTTCCCGCGCCGACAAACGGAGACACGGCGCACCGGTCGCTAATCGCTCAATGCCGATCGGATGGTCGTAAACCGCGTTGGTCATCAATCGCCGATCCGCAGTCCGGCCACGATGGCCACCTACTGCGCTCTCCCTCAACCATCACCACTTCCTTTCGTCCGCTCTACAAGTCGTTATGCTCATCCCGACGATCTCGACGTCGTCCCCGGCATCCATCTTGCATTATACCCGGATGCTGAAATTGCAAAGCTGGTGTTTGCTTTTCTTCTTTCGCTGAAAACGTGGGCTTGTAGTGGTGTGTGAACTGTGACCATTTCATTCATCAGCAACCCCACTCAACTACCACAAATCGCGCGAAAGTCGGCGTGCGGAGTGCAAGAGACTCACAAATGCAGCACAAGATTGGGCACAATAGATCATTCATGGTTGTGGGTTGAATTCTGCCACGTACTGCCGTTCATCAACAATGGAAAGTACCACGTACAAGTGGTTGACTGGGCGGGCATAGTCTCCGCAGATTTACGTCAGACTTTCTTCGTTCTGACGTCCGACCAGACACCGAGCTGTTTCTAAAGCTGTCCCGAGTTGTGTAGATTGCGAACTTGCGCAGGGATTAGCCTCAAGGAGACGTGGGCCGCGCCCCGCCTATTTGCGTAAGCTATTACGTTCAACGCCGCAATAAGAACAGCTCACCGCTTTCGAAATTCATTCAGTCAGTCAGCCGACAGTTCTTACGTCAGCTTCACAACCATCCGCCTCATGGCTATCGTATTCGTGCCGCCCAATTTCGCCGCCGGCTACGACGATTACTGCTACCAAAATGACTCCAAGTTCAGCGAACTGGCAATGTCCCTGCGATCCGCCTCGAGCTCAAGTTGTCACCAGTCTGGAATGGACCATCTGCTCTTTAGCAATCCTACAGTTCTGGTCATTCCGTTTATTACAAGCCATCGTCAACTGAATTCAAGATGAACATTTCTACAGAAGCCAACAACTGATGGCATGCACCAAATTCAGCGACGCTTGCTCAGCTACCCAAGAAGTTTTCGGAGACCGGTATTCAATGTCTCAAACCGTGATCTCAGCCAACTTGACTGACATCCGTTCCTGTTTGTGAAGTTTGCCGCATCAGAAACATGTGCTTGAAGCGCTTTAATGTATATTTGAACAGAAAATAAATCGTACAACGCAAGAGGGACCGAACACAATAAGTGTAATCCGACCGAGTGAATATTATAACAACTGTCATATACAGTATACATTTTCACAAACGAGAACATCAATTCTGATTAGCAAATCGCAAGGGTAGACCAGACACCAACATTCATATCTCAAGTCCTGTACACCATGGCGGTGATTGTACAACGAAGCCGAGCACTAATTGAGCATCGTGTGATCGGTAAAAATATTTTTTCGCTGCTCTTCCACCTTTCGCATCCATTTATTTTGCTGCGCTTCCACGCGATCCAGCACGCTTCCGCCTGAAAACAACATTGTCATAGTTTCCATTTTATGACGCTCACAAAGTGACGCCCTCGGTAAAATTTTTAAAGGGGCACACAAAAAAGAAGCTAATGAAGTTGAAACAGTAATAAATACATCAAGAAACCTCAACCCAAAACCGACTGCAGAGCCTCGAATTTTAAGACCAATTTAGCTGCTTTATCTCAAATATTCAAAGCAGAAAGAGAATATCAATACTGCTTGTCTGTGGGACACGTAATGTAAGTCAACAGCGGATAAATGAAATCCCGGCACACCTCCAGCACTTCTCGTTCTGATTTGACCATCGCCGGCGCTCAGAGTGACACTTCCGGTCGGCTGCATTTCATCGCTCGCAGGTGAATTAAAGATGTTTTCGTCGGTCTAAAATGCGACACTTGGCACTTGATCGAAGATAAGAGCCAGAGGTCGGTACTACCCCTAGTATGTCCCTGTAACTACAGGGAAAGGGATCTCGTAGTCAGGGGTCAGAGAATAGGAGAGCGTTCACAAAAAAAATTTGGATCAAAAGGACGGCTATTTTTCATTTTTCACTGAAGCTTGATTTGTGCGCTCATTTCTGATAGCAGTGCGCCGCTCATACAGAGGCAGGGGGGGGGTTCAAACAGGGTGTTCCCATGTGCAATATAGGAGTACATCCTGGGCCTGTACATCCCCAGGTCACTAGGACTTGCCGACCTCTGGTACGAGCACACTCACATCTTCGTCCTTGTGATGTTCGTAGCGAACGCCAGTCCGCTGCCGTCTGAGCATCGGGTCGAGGCACAGCAAAAAGGACATGTAAGTCACCAACACCAGCACCACGCAGATGACGAAAATGACGACAACCTGAAAACACAGCAGTTTAATTACGAATTATTATCTGTTTCGCACGTAGCTAAATGAGCGTGCTCGAACAAGAAGCAAAAAAGGTTACTGAAGGCTCATTCGATCGAAATAACAAAAGAGCAAATCCAAATCCATAGTGAGAAGAATAAAACCCACCTTTATCATGACAGTGTTGCGTGATTCGTATTTACACTCGCAATTGGCAAGAAAGGCGTCCAAACGGCTCTCATCGACAATATTTTTGACACTGCTTCCAACAACATGCTGCGTGTCGCTAAAGAAACGCAATATAGTGACATTAGTTGAGTGATTCCACAGATTACGACCTGTTAACTTCAGGAAGGATAAAGAAAATATGAACTAACCATTCGTCGGCATTGATATTGGCTTTGGTATAGTATCTTATCTTGTTATTGATATCAGTAGAGTTCGGTTTCGCGAAATGTTGAGTACTTGGACATATGCAGCGACATCGAGCATCTTCGAAATCGCCCTATTTATAAAAGAAAGCAGTTAGTAAGCGTTTCAGGGACTGAAGATGATTTTATGACTCATAAAACTTACGTGTACAGAGCCGATGTTCAAGCAGAGCACAACAGCGAGAACAGAAGTAAATGTGACGACAGACATCGTGGTAGCTCAATGGCCGCCGGTACAAGTACAACCTCGGCAGACAATTAGTCAGGCAGCCAGTCTTTGCCGCATGGAGCTCGCCACAATGAGTCAGTCCTGGAATAAACAGTTCGTCTTGTGGCTATGATTCAGATCCGGCGCACAAAACATACAACGTCTAAACATATGCCAACAAAAAGATGGTCCGTTATTATTTCAGCCGTATGGAACACTAATCGCCGTTGAATCAGAATTTCGCTGAGTAATCTTTTGCGAAATAATTTCTTACGGGCATGTTTATAAACTATAAAGAACCATGTTTTGATCAACTTTATCGCAGAACTGTCTGTTTACTTGACAGAGAGCACAAGAATATGGATTCGTCGAGATATAACCCATGTCCGAAATTATTCTGCTCTATTTAAGACATGCTTTTTCTATTGACCGAGAATGGTTTGGAAAAGCTTGATGCTTAGAAAAAGTCTGTCTTAAGCGTCATCTAAAGCTTAAATTTAAACCTGACCCCCTAAAAAATAATTAATTAGGGATCTAATACATTTTATAATAGGTTTTCGTGCAGTTCCAGTCGGTAGTGTTCTCGAGAACACCAAGAAGAGGATCTCATCATACGCTCGCGAAAACGTCGGCACGGTCATGCAGTCATGCAAAAAAAGATACTCAATGCACTTACGGTAATTTCAGGGATGCTCTAATATTCGTTCTAGGACTCAATTGCAATTGATTCACAGTCAGTAGCGAGCTCCGGATTGTCATGGCCGTTGCAGCTTTGATTTGAAGCCAGAGGATGAACCAAGGACGAAACGATTGAGCGCCGAGGATTTAACAACGGAACTCAACTTATAGTATGAAAAAGCCAAAGATTCTCTTTAGAAAGATGGGCTAGTTCCTATTTACTTTTCTTAACTGTTTGCGAGAA
>JAQGAX010000303.1:0-18589 GCA_034698105.1 Plectus exinocaudatus | reverse complement strand
CGGTCGTGGTCAAAAATTAACCGCGGCGACCTTTCAGCTAATTTTTGACCACGACCGCATTCTTGACTCACTCTGTCTCAAAATAAAACATTTTGTTTTTTGAAAATTGCATAATTGGTCTATCCGTTTTTGCCTGACAAATTTGGTGTCGTTCTCTTAGTTAGATCCTAGGCTTTCTTTTAAAAACAGTTTCTTGCAAAATTATGCTTTCAATGTCGAAAAGGAGCCAATAAAATCCTTTCATATAATTTTTGACAACCCTGATCATATGTACCAGATCCATGACCGGCCACCGCGAAAATTTAAACCTTAAAAATTCTGTAAAAACGGACGGCATAAATTACGTTACTTGGAGACCTACTGAGAATGTTTATTAAGGGAATATTCTCATATTTTATGTTGGTCGAATTCATTTGGGGGAACATGCCCACTATGTCCCACCCAAAGGGTGCCAATAATCTATAGGGTGGACTACAAGGTGACGCATAAAAAATAGCAACATTTTTAAAGGGCTATGATTTTTCTAAATATTCATTAATCAAAGCAAAATTTTAATCACATATAGTCCAAAAAAAATACTTTTTCAGAATGTAAAATTTTTTGCTTGATTGATTTCACTGTCACTGACATGAAATAATTTCAATGGGATAATCTTTGGTTATTCAAATTTCGTACAGAAAACCGTGGGATAATATTTTATTTTGCTGCTTAATTACTTTCATATTCGATTTGATGGTAAGTAAACCCTGAGGGCCCGTTCATACCTCTCTTGCCACCTGAACTTCATAAACGTTCACATTCTAGTGTATATGTTGTGTGCCTTGGAGCGACCTGTGCCTTGGAGCGACCCGGCTGCGTCGCACTGTGGGTCGCTCCATAGGCCGTGCCTTGGAGGGACCCAACGTAATGTTGCGCGCTTCGTGTCTCCCTTGTCTCTCGGTTCGTTAATAAAGTTGAAATCCGTTAATTAATTGGAAAAATTAGTTAATGGGATAGCTTCTCGTTTTATTTCAATGGTTTAAGTATGCATTGCCGAGCGGATTATTGGAAAATCACTTTTAGGAATTGGGAAGACATTTTTTCTTAATTGTAACACTGCCTGGTGCCATCAAACTCGGCCAAGTTGTTGGAGTACAGTTACAAAGCTTCTCTATTGTTGAAATTCGATGTTTAGCTTCACAAATTTCTTTAGCGCGGTCCATTGTGCACTTCTTCTCAGTGCCACTCTCTGATGTCGGTGTCATCTGATAATGCTCGGTAATACGCAAAAAGTCGATTTCTGAAGTGTCAGATGCCCATTGGATTCCTTGATACCCGTTTAAACGTACAAATCCCCCTTCAGTTAAAAAGGGGCCGTAATAGAATGTTACGCTGTCGAAGATGAAAAATTTCCGCAAATTCGTTGAAATTTCAATGAAATCAAAGTCACTTGTGAAAAACATAGTACTATGATCAAGGTCGTAACAAATACCAGTGTAAAAATCATTATCGTATTTTTTTAAAGATTTAATGGCTGATAGTCTGCCATTTATTTCTTCAAAGGTGGACTTTGTCGAACTGAAGAACTGTAGTTTTAGTTGAATGAGCTGGCCAAATTCAAAGCCAAGTTTCTGACGCAGTTCATCTATTGTGACGTTAAGCTCTTTTAGCTTCGGTTCCAAAATATTTACCGCGTTGATCTGGTCTTCAGGGTTAAAATCTAAAAAATTTTGAATTTTAAATGCCTTTCAAAAAGTTAGACATGGGCACCGGTTTGGGCATGGGGGTTATGGTCGACTGACCGGGTGGCTTATATAACTTACTTTTCTTTTTATTATAAGAAGAATAGCAGCCCACATGCTCTCCGAGCACATACCAGATACCCAATAAATTATACCTATCATGGTAGCCGGCCTAGCGCCCCCACGCTCTCCGAGCGACCCAGGAATGGTAGCCGGCCGTCATTCACGTGCGCGCTTGTGACAGCGGCAGCGGTAGGAACCAATCACTCGACCGAATTTTTTAGACCGAGTAAGTTTTTTGACCAATCAAGTTATTCCAAATTCAAATCCAACCAATCGAGTGAGCGGATTTTAGACCGAGCTCGGTGTAAAAAATTTAGACCGATTGGTTCCTACGGTTGCAGGCCTGCGGCCAGCCTACGGCTGGCACTCTGGCCAGGTTAGTCACGTGCGCTAACTCACAGCACCTCTCAAACAATAGCCGAGCACGTAAACGGCATGTGCAGTGGTCCTCATTCACTCATTCACCGCCACTTTTCTTTTTATGATAGAGATTGGCAGACTTACTTGTATTATTTGTCAATATATGCTCATATATGCTTCGAAACGTTGAAAAATCTGAGTGACTTTGATTAATGCAATGTTCGTTTATTGTAATGTGATCTGTGCTGTAAACTGCTTTCTTCCCCACGGCATTCCTTTCTGTTTCGTAAATTGTGCTGAGATATTGTGCCACTACAAAAATAAATTGCAATGACCATTTGTACTCATATGTGCGACCGAGAAGTTTTGCTTTGTTGGCACTACTTGGCTTACTGAATTGTTTCATGACTGCCTCTGAATAAACTGAAGAATTAGATGATATTTTTCTTGGATTTGCGATATGATCCAAATTAAGGAGAAAGGATCCATAAAAGTTTTGTTTTTGTAAGCACAATAACGCTGGAGGCAAACTGATTGATTTGTTAAATATTAATGTAACACGAGAAAAAATGGGACTAGTCAGATATTGAGCTAACAGATTTTTACAATAGTAGGCTGTAGACAAACCGCCAGCTGTATAGATTATAAACCAGAAGAGTTTTTCAGCGATCCATAATGCTTTCAATGTGTTACTTTCATATTCAATCTTGACAAATCTTTTGATAAACTTGTTGAAGTTTTGAAAACAGCTGTTTTGCGTTTCGCTTGCTTCACGCGAAGTTTCGCCTTTAATAATAAGTGTATCTGAGGCTGGGACTGGGTCTGGGGCTGACATAGGCACCGGTTTGGACTGGGGGGGGGTTATTTCTGAACTTTTTCAAATTTGGAGACCTTAAAAGAGATCCCAAGTGGTAACAGCTTTTGGAATACATACCCTTCCAATTATACCTGTAAAGGGTGTACGAGGCCAGGGGGTCTGGACCTTCTAGGGGGTATGGTACCTTCGTGTCGGAATTTCGGTGCGAATTCAAAAAAATCGCCAACTATTTTTTACCACTACGCCAGAAAAATGTGTTTCTGAACTTTCTCGGGGGGGGGAAGCCATAAAAATATGAGTTCCGATCAATTTTGCGGTTGATTGTTTTTAATGTTTGCCTGATTATTGAAATTTTTGTCTAGGGAAATGGATTCTTCCCCCTTAGACGGTAATCCCCAGTCGCCTCCCGATATACTGTACCTGTAGCTTGAATCAGAGTCCTTTGGAGGATACATTTTCGGATCAGATGAGTTACAGGTTGAAAGATTAATCGAATTATTATCACAAAGTCAAGCCCGTAGAAAACACCGAGTGCTCCGCCAATAGCTCCAATGAATTCTTCAAACGACCACTCAAATCTTTCTTGCAATATCACGTATGCAAATGTATCAAAAGGGAAATTTAATACAAAGTCTTGGTATCTAACATTAACAGTTTTAGATCTCATTATGCGTTCGTATATCCGATGCTTGCAATATGGAAGACAGTGAGCACGGCAATTACTGTCATTATTACCGTTATAATTTAAGCATTTTTGATACTGTTGAAATGAGCACATGGACATATTTCCTTGTTTAGCAGTCGATATTGTCACTGGTTCACAGCCGCATACTGATATGTTTCGTATAAGAGCAGCACGGCACTCTCTGTAACAGTCTGCGAGCGTTTCATCTTCGGAACATTGGTGAGTCCCATTTGCTTTTGGCAGGTATATGACTTCGGCCAATATAGCTAATGCTAGAGTAATACTCGTGTCCATTGCGACCTGAAGGGTGTTACCATGGTTAATATTATTCAATCCTGATGGCTTATCGTTGTCGTTAAAGTCAATTGTGATAATTGGATTTTTTTCGAGTATTTTACCAAAGTGGTCACCTAGAACGGAAACGACTGGTGGCCATAGTTTACCATATTTATCGATATATTGCTTTAGTTCACTCATTTTGAAGCATATTTGATCTATACTCAAATATGTGATATTTGCTGATAATACACATTTTGCTCCGTTATCTTCAAATGATTGGTAGTATATGAAACAGGTCTTTGAATTTATAGGATTTTTTGATTTGTAACCCAGCTTCAATTTTCCATCAAAAACCTGTTTTAACTGGTTAATTGAGATGTTATATAACATTATTTTGGGTATAAGTATGTCTACCAAAGCAGACCATTCTTTGTCATTTTGATCTGTCGAAATCGAAAAAGGATTAGGGTCTGACTCCTGTAAGGATTCTCCTTCGTAAATCATAGCCAGGTACTTCCAAACAACAATATATACTTCATTCGAAAATATTGCGTTCGTGTCGACGTTGAAAACGCCATTTACGGTACTGTCGTTAAAAAATTTGCTTAGTTCTGTCGAATACGATGAAAATGTCGATTCATTCTCAAATATCATTGAGGTAGGCACATTGCTGGTTAAAGGGAGAAGCGAGGAATGGCGCATTTTTTGTTTTTACCCTAATCTTATGGTGCATGAAGGGACATGATGCATACCCGTAACGGGTGTCCGAGGCCAGGGAGGGGTCTGGACCTTCTCTCGGGTGGAGGAGGGAGGGGTTCAGGCCAGGGGGGTCCAGGGGGGTTGGACCCCTGGCTGGGGGAGGGGGTGACCCCTCCTGGACCCCCCTGGTTACAGGTATGACATGATGGTAAGTCAAGGGGTAGATGCCAGAGATGGCAAAGGTCCGGCGGTCTGGCGGATTTGGACCAAATTTTTTTCACCTGTAGGTATGCCCCCAATACCCCCAATACTCCCTGTGGTCACGTTAAGGGTACGCACTGCTAAGCACTTTCGCTGGTCAGCCTACGATTTCTGATTTCTGGAGGAGGTGCAATGCTGTGCGGGAAAACTTCACACCCGGGTAGTGGTCCATTGCCCCGTACCCTAGAGGGGGTTCGGTTCCAGTTCCGGAACCGTATCGTTGAGAACCGGAACCGAAACCGGAACCGGAGGAACCGTTATTTCTGGAACCGTTACACCTCTACGACCCCACATCCTGGTCTGCACCTCAGTTTTTTTTCTAGCAAAGCACCTGCGTCGATGAATCTTGGAGAAAGTTGTCCGAAGTTCCAAAAAGCGTTTCAGCATCAACTTGTACACAAATTGTGAAATTGGGCGCATTTATCACGTTTGAATCCATCTTATTTATGATCATAAGTTTCGTTGGATTGACAGCATACTGTTTAATGATACTTCCACACGTGGAGAATGTGTAGAAAGTTCCAGCAGAATAAATAATTGCCCAAAATATTATCTTCAGGACTTTCTTTATGATCGACCGCCATGTGCCTTTTGTTAAAGCGCGAAGGTCAAAGTGAAATTGTTCGATGTGGCTTCTTATAGTTTTTGTGTAAATTGGTTGCACTAAATTCTTTATTCCATGATTGATTCTCATCTTTGTTAATTAAATAAGACGCTCTACCAGAATTTCTAGCAGTAACCACGTTTATTTTAGTCAAAAACCTTCTATAAAAAAGTATGATACACAGTATGTCTCGTCCTATATAACAAATATTCACATCTCTGCTAGCCAAATACTCAAAATAACTAATGAACCTGTTTTGCTCATGGAAACTTTCAAGCGAATCTTTCAACCTTCAATCGTCTTGCCTTCATTACTCGACCCGCTGAACAAGGAAAGGGAAAAGGAAAAGAATGGTACGCATTGTTTTTCATACTATACGACAATTATTCATATTTATGCTTGAAGCAAATACTGAAAATAGCTAATGAGCTTGTTTTGCTCCTGGATCCTTTCAAGCGCATCTGTAAAGCTTTAGCCGTCTTGGCGTCATTAGGCGATCCGCTGAACAAATTTCAGTATAATACGTTTGGCAAGCATCGAAAAGAATGTATTCATATTGATGCTAATTGATTAGTTTTCAAATTCAGTTCAGTCGTGCATGTGAGCCGGTGGCTTTCATTTGAACATAGACGTTCTATAAATGTCGAGTAAGCTCGCGCCAATGCGTGTGCTGTGCTCAGAGGTGAACAGGAACTGGTGGCGGTTGCAATTTATAGAATCGCGTTCGAATACGAAATCAGTTTTAATCAGTTCAGCTTTTATTTACACCAACATATGTACAGTATATGCATTGCTCAATCAAACATTTGCCTGAAAAGCAATGAAGATGAGCAAACATTTAGAGTAAACAAGCATCCTATTGGTAACAGTACTTAAAAGGATCGATTTGAGTCCAAATGGATCCTTCCTATACTTACTAGTAGGCTAGTATCACTAGAAAGGAATAATGAACGTTTGAAAAAGTTTGGTCCGCAACGATCCAGCCAAATTAGGAAACTTTTCATAACAAGCTACGGTGCTCGAATTCAATTTTTCCTGAATAAATTACAAAATTTGGACAACACAGTGCAATTCAATTTCTTTCTGTACCTGATGAGAGGTTTACGTTCTTTTATAAAGGTTACTGCATTTTCTGTACATACCTCGCTTACCCTGTGTTTGACTTTTGTTTGCTTTTCGGAAAAGTATTTTTGCTGTTTGTTTGCGCTTTGCTAGTGTTTTGCCTTCACTTTACCTTTCGGGGCTGTTATTCATGAAGACTCAATGCGCTATTCGATGCTGCCAATAATATGACGAAAGTTAATGTATCTGTGATCCAAATTTTATATTGATCGGAAAGGTTTCAACAAATATATGGTCGTTTTGAAAAGTAGAAGCGTTTTATTGAGCCGCTCTGTGTATAGAAAAGTCCACGTGTCAACACACAGAACACACACACACACGCAACGCACACAGATAACAGAACACACAGAACGTTAGTCACAATTTTTCAATAGTCCAAACAGAAAATCGAGCTTGCTCCTACATCAAGCAAAAAGAGACAGACTAACACGTGGAACTAAAATATAAATACTGCTCACGTTCGAACACAGAATCAGTAACTAATCTTGGAAAAAGTACGTCCAGTAACGATCACGACCATCATGAAACTTTTCATTACAAACTATGGTGCTCGATTTTAATTTTTCTTGAATGAATATAAAGTTAAGCAATACACAACCCTATTTACATTTTCGAAAAATCGTTCAAACACTGTGTAATTCAATTTCTTTCTGTATTTGAGGTGAGGTTTGTTGATTTTTCTGAATGCCTCTGTATTGTCTATACATACCTCGCCTAGCCTTAATTTGCCTTTTCCTTGCATATTGTTTGTTGTTCGGAAAAATATTTGTGCTGCTTGCTTGCTCATTGCTAGTTCCTTCTTTGTTGTGCGTGCAATCTTTACTTGTGCCTTTTTTGTTGCTTTCTTGTTTTTCATTTGCCTCTTGCTTGTTCGTTGTTTGTTCCTTGCATCCACTTTTTTTGCTATTTGAAGAAACGAACGATTTGATAAGACGAATCACTATTCTTATACTCTTGTAGAATAAATCGACGATAATGAGAAGATCCAAGCCGATCCAAAATCCGAGAGCGCCACCCAGGTCAGCAAGAAATTCATTGAATCCATAACTCTCCTCTTCTTCTGCCAAAGTAAAAGTGAATGATTTAAATCGAATCAATAAATGTAAATGTGAATCTTCCTCTAAATTCAAAAATTTTGTCATATTTTCTGATAGTGTCAAATGGGCACTCTGAGCAAATTGAAAGTGAGTGCATAGTGGGGGGCAGTCATTAAAACAGTCCGTTAATAATGAAATATTGATAGAAGTAAAACATGTTTCATACTGACTTAATATGCACTCATTAATTTGACGGCCGGAGGGCAAGCTTCCATCTGAAGCAGGGAAAGTAAGTTTAGGCCAGCCAGCCGGACTGCAGTTGCAAGAATTTTGAATTGCCGCTATTGTGCATTCATGCCGGCAAGCTTCTAGTGAATTGTCTCTTGAACATTTTTGAATACCATTGTTATCAGTCGGTAAAGCTTTGTAAACAGATACGACACGGAACTCGTAATTTTTGTAATTATTGGCATCACTATATTTTTTGAATTCAGGTGCGTAGTTAATGTGGGCAATCATTGGTAAAGGTGGATCGGAATCATTGCCAGCGCTAAACAATGTCAAAAAAAAATTTTTTCCCCACGAATGGCTCAGGGTAATTCATTGCCGACGTGGGAAAGTCAAATCGGCCTTGAGATAAACATATACCTCGATAAGTCGCCAAGAGCAACATAAATTGCATAAATTTTCAAAATTTTTCCAAGATATTGCTACATTTGTCCCTTTCATACAAGTTGAGACTTCTGACGCTCTACTGTATGCGACCCACCTTGATGCCCACATGCACCTGGAGGATTCGGAAATTGATTGGACCCCCAACCCGATATAAGAACCTGCAACCCGCTGAAAATTGGCCTAAATGTAAAAAAACTAGGAAAAATTAGAAAGTGATTCTTTGCTGATTATGGTAACTTTGACCCTGATATAGCAATTTTTCTTGAATCAACTTAACTTCCGACATCGTGCATGCCTCGAATTGTAATTAACGTTAACGTTAACGTAGTTTTCGTTAACATACCATACATGTAAGTGATGGGACTTTGGGTGACTTTAGGTCCCCCAACCCGACGAAAAACTACCTGAACCCCCTCCAGTCTGAGAAAAAAGCCTGAACCCCCGTGACAGTGGGCAGAAAATTTGAAAAATTAGGTAAAAATAGGCAGGAATTCAAATTTAAGTACTAAAATATGAATTCCCACTAAAACTTTCGACATCTGTAACATGTATGTAACATTATATATAGTTAACGGTCTTAGTTAGGCTTAAAATCTTTCATTTACATCCAGCGGCCATGTTCGCATTTTTTATCAGATGAAGGCCATCGCCGAAATCTCGCTCAGTTTGTCAGATGAGTCAACAAGACAGTAAAATTTCGATGAAAATCCAGTTAAAATTTTTTATCAAAAATCAAAATTCAGCGATCAACTTAACTTCTTTTGAGTTTTGAACAGAAGAGTTTCATTTTGATATTGACTTAGAACTCAGGATACTTCGCCTCATTCGTTAACGCGCCAACTTTGGTAAAAAAAGCGAAATTTTCACCGAGTTATAAAATACAACTATAGCACATAATCTAAACATAATTTTCAAAAATGTTAATATAGTTATATTTAGTGAACGCAGTTTTTAAAATGAATCAGAACTGTGTTCAAGAAATACAAGCAGCAAGCACGTTCCTTGAGATTTTGAGGACTTTCACTGAAAATGGATTTTGTTATTTGCCATTGACAGTGGGACAAAGGCAATGTATTAGTGCCAAAGCTTCCGACGCAATATGCATCCCCGTTTTTGATTCTTCTAACTACGCACCTCCAATCAAGTTTTCCTGTATTAAGCGTTGAATCAAATACAAGACGTATTACAGTTACTGGACGATTTGCGCCTTCCATAACAAAATCTCTGCCGAGAAAGTCAACATACACCTGTGTCCAATCGACATTCGGTGTTAGTGCGCTTTGTGGGAAAACGTTCGAAAAGCTGCTGTAAAAACTAATCCGTACGAAATCATTTGGATCCATAAATTCCCTAAATGGCAATTTGTAGCAAACTTTTTGCCGATCAATGTAGGTTGTCTCGCTAATTCCTAACTCAACAGTTTCAAATGAATCATTTGTTTTAATGTACTGCTGAGCGCTCAGGGAATACAACTTTTTAAGTTCTTGACCGCTCCTTTGCTTCAAAGCACGTAATGAAATATTCAATGCGATCATTTTTTCGTCCAACGAGTAAAAAAATTTGAATTGAGAGAAACATTTTGGAAACTCAATGGATCTTTGAAAAACTGACGTCCTTGTTCCGAATCTGTCGAAATCACTGTATATCGTTAAGTATGACAATATGGTCTGTAGCAGACTCTTCTGCCAGACGAAATTTTTGTCCAAAAATTCTTCTTTTTCTTTCTCTGATTTTGGAAACAATTCATTGAATTGGAGAATAGCTTCTTCTGTTTGATTTTCAGTGATTAGCGGTACACATATTGTTGGCTGTGATGGCAAAATTAAGGTTTTATTATCAGTAATGCTGTAAGATAAATTGATTTGCTTGGATTTAAACTTTATAAACAGCTCAACACACATTTGATACGTCAGAGCGATGCTGACAATATAGTATGCTGTCCATAATGACTTTTTTATAATCCATTGAGGCATTTTTGCTTTGGTCAAAGAAAAAATAAACTTAACTTTGTCAATGGGAAATACTGATTTTAGCGACTGGCTTCGGAAAAGAGGCGTATCATTCCGGTGTTCATTAAAGGTCAAGCTAGCAGTTGAATTCGATTGCTTTATTGCTCTGCTGATGCAATAGCCAAGAATGTTAGATATCGGAGTAATTATTATCCATGCAACAATTCTTATGTCAAGACCCAACCATAAACCTAGCAAGCCTCCAAGTGAAACCATAAATGAACGAAATGTGAAAATATATTGTTCTTCAAAGCGAATATACGAAAAATCCTTTACGTAAATCTTTAATTTTGTAACAGCAGACTCTGATTGCGAGCCTGTGAAATGCTCAAAGTTCCAGCGTTCACATGGCTCCAAACAGGTAAGTCTCGAATCGCAGTCCTCTTCTGTATAGTAATGGTCATTCAGACACTGCTTATAGCGCAAAATCGTGCATTCATTTATGCCTAGCATGGTAGATCAGTATTGCAATAAATAAATAATATGACAATAGTGTATTTTCTTTTAAGATACTTCAACTAACAGCAGGAATGGCACCACTATCGGCAGCTGTAGAGAATAGCAGGAATCACATTACTCTGAAGGGTCACTGCGACGTTTATTAATGGTCTTTTATGTTGGGTTGTTCACTTGAAGGGGCAACGTGCGCGCCATAACCGTCCTAGTGCCCGCCCATAGTCTATTACAAAATCTTCCCCGCTCAGAAATTTGTGTGTGGCTTAGAGAACATCGCTGAGCTCAAGATTGCTAAAGATTTTACTTAATCCATCTCTATATAAGTCTCATACAGATTTGGGCAAAGTGGGTTAGAATCAGTGTTGCAAAAAAGTTGTAAAATTGAACAAAATTGTCGTGAAATGACATTGGATCTTTTGTACAATAGTAAAACTTTTTGCAACACTGGTTAGAATATCCTCCAGGAAATCCAATCCACCTGACCCAAAAAAGAGGAGGAGTTCATGAAAAGAACATGCATGTCACGTGCAAACCAGACGTGGGCACGTGTTTTCGGCTGGGGGTGCGCATCCCCCCCAGAATTTTAAGTCCATTCTATCAAGTGTACATTTTCATAAAAAACTTTTCCGCTGCCCCTTTTCTTGAGTAGCCAAAATCCTGTCCAGAAAAATTCATGTATTCCCCTTCTCTTTGAAAAACTTAATGCACCCCCAAGATGCTGGAATCCAAAGTTGTAAAACCCTCCGGGGGGTGCGCATCCCTCCAAACCCCCACGCCCAGGTCTGGTGCAAACCCCAAAACAGTGTTTACGCCATGTGCAACTGTATAATGAGACCCGATTGGTTGAGGAATATTCTCCCGCAGAAGGGAAAATGATGCTTATTCCGCAACTGCTGAAAGTTATCCATGTCCCCATTTCCGGTATTTCATCGTCCGGCACGTAATTGTCAGCCACCCTCCCTCACCCTTCATTCGCATTCTTACGCTAGTGCAGACAAGGACACTTGGGGATATCTGCGTTAATGTAAATACGAGAGATATATTTATTGATTGCAACAATGCCTGGAGTCATTAAACTCGGCCAAGTTGTTGGAGTACAGTTACACAGCTTTTCAATTGTTGCAATTCGATATTTTGCTTCACAAATTTCTTTTGCGCGGTCCTCTGAGCATTTTTTTTCTGTGGGATTATCTGATGTTGGTGTCATCTGATAGTGACCGGAAATGTGCAAAAAGTAGGTTAATGAATAGTAAGGCATTGCACCAACGACTTGATTTCCTTTTGAGGAATGAAGTCGCCCTTCAGTTAAAAAAGGGCCGTAATCAATTCTTACGATATCGAAGACTTCATATTTCAAGAAATCGATTGAAATTTCGGTGAAATCAAATTCACTTGTATAAAAAATAATATCATGCTGTAGTTGGTAGCATATACCAGTATAGTAAGCAGATTTACCTTTTCCGAAAGACGTTATAGCTGATAGTATGCCATTTATTTGTACAAAGGTGGACTTTGTCGAGTTGTAGAATTGTATATTTAGCTGAACCATTTGACCAAATTCAAATCCAAGTTTTTGACGAAGTTCATCTAGTGTGACGTTAAGCTCTTCAAGCTGTGATTCCAAAATATTTATCGCGTTGATCTGATCTTCAGAATTAAAATCTAGAAAATGTTGACATTTAACTGCCTTACAAAAAGTGATGCCTCATTAGGCGAAGGGCATCGCAATGTGTGAGTGGTGGTATATGAGGGAATCCACGGTAAGATCGACCTGATTGTTTCGGGATAAATCAAAGATTTTTGCGAAGCTTTACCGTTATGTAGAGGTTGAAGTGCTGTGTTCGAATTGAGGGGGCGTACTGTGATTAGAAGGTTGGTTGTAGAGTTAAGATTGTTTGAAAAAAATAGGACATTTTTCGAATTTCGTAAGAAGAATTTGAACTTGGAAAATTAGAACAGGAAACTGCATGAATCCAAACAGCTACAGGGCTGAAATTTTTACCAGATAAATATAGGGTGCCTACCAGATATGTCCATGGTTTGGTGGCGGGGGTATGAAGGAAATTTTTGCCATTTGGGGGGATTTATCCCGCCAGATACCACAGCCAAAATTTTTTTACTACGTTAGGAAAACGTTTTACTTTTTTTATCGCCCAACCATTTTTTGGCCGTGGGTATGATGGTGCCTGGGGATATCTCCATCCCCCGTGAACATGTCTGGTGCTTATTATGTTTTGTCAATCATCTTTTAAGGTCCCTTTGGAGTTGTAAGTAAATGGCAATTGCAGTGCTTCTACTAATGCACTCATTTAGGTTCATAAAATATCCGAAAAGGATTTTTTTTGCAAAATTGTATTTGCGTCCACTAATGCAAATTCTGCTCAGAGCAGTAAAAATCAAACGAGCAAAAAATATTTTTCATTTGGGATCTGGTTGCAAATCGCCACGGGGTGCACATAGCTGTAACCAGGCAGGTATATTTGGATTGGACCCCATGACCTGCCCCTCCACCCTCTCTCGTTCGCCGGACAAATCATTTCCGCAAGGAAGTGACAAAGTGTTTTTTGGTGATTTTTGGAATTCGCGTCAAAATTCCGACACAAAGGTACCTTACCCCCCCCCCCGAGAACGTCCAGATCCCCTGGTCTTGAACAGCAGTTACACTTATGGGAAAACATTAGGTCAGATTCTATTCGTTTACGCCTTATAATCACCTAAAACTCCTATTTTTAACCATCTTTGCAACAGTGCACGTTGTCTTCGATACTTTCTTTCGCTGTGTAGGCAAAGGGTGCCAAAAAATTTTACTCTTTCCTCCAAAATTCATCACTGCTGGCACGCAAGAAAATTGGTAGACTTACTTGTATCACTTGTAAATATACGCTCAAAAATACCATGAAATGTTAGAATGTCTTGGCGTTTATCGCAATACTGGTTTGCTGCAGTATCATCCATACTGTAAGCAGCCATCCCCTCTATTGCATTGATTTCCGTTTCGTAAATTGTACTGAGATATTGTGCCACTATAAAGATAAATTTCAATGACCAGTTGTATTTATATACGTGACCAAGAAATTCTGTTTTGTTGCTGACATTTGATTGATTAAACTGATTCACGACTGCGTCTGAATAAGCTGTGGAATCTCTTTCTGGATTCGCAATTTCGTCCAAAGAGTGGAGAAACGTCTCAGAGACTTTTTCGTATCGTAAGCACATTAAAGAAGGAGGTAAACTGATTGATTTATTGAACATAAGCGTTGCGCGAGAATCAATAGGACTTTTCAGATACTGTTCCAAAAGATTATAACAATAGTAAGCAGTTGACAAACCGCCAGCTGCATATATTATGAGCCAGAAGAGTTTTTCAGCGATCCATAATGCTTTCAACGCTCTACTTTCACCGTCCATGTTGAAAAATCTTTTGGCGAACTTGTTCAAGTTTTGGAAGCAGCTGATATGTATTTTGCTTGCTTCACGCGAAGTTTCGTCTTAAATTATATATTTACTTGGGGTTGAGGACTGGGCTTGGGGTTAACCCCGAATCCAAAAGTCGTGCAGACCGGAGATGAGTACGTCATCTATGCCCTCAAGGGTTCTTATATTTCTAGACAATTGTTTTCAGTTGGTGGGTGAAAATAAGATCAAAACTTTTCAATTTTGGTGGGTGACCGTAAAAGAGATCGCCAAGTAGCAAACAAAGTAGCCCTACTTACATGCATGGTGACCGCGTGGCAGTATCGATTTCTCAACTGGAAAATATGCATTCAAATCAAGTTTCTGCTTGATTATTACAGAGTTTGCCTAATTTTGAAAGTTTTTGCCGACGAGGGGGAGGATACCTTCCCAGCTGCCTCACCCTCGCATACCTGTGTTTTGAATCGTAGTGCTTTGGACGATACATTTTCGGATCAGAAGAGTTATGGGTTGAATGACAAATCGAATTATTATGACAAAGTCAAGCCCGAAGAAAAGACCAAGCGCTCCACCGAAAGCTCCAATGAATTCTTCAAATGACCACTCAAATCTTTCTTGCAATATGATATATTCAAATGTATCGAAAATTAAAGTGAAAACAAAGTCTTCCAACCTTCCATTGACAGCTTCATATATCGTAATCTTTTCATATCTCCAACGGTTGCAGTTAGGCAAACACTGAGCATGACACTTACGATACTCACTGTCTCCATTACCAGAATAATTTAAACATATTTTGTACTTTTCAAATGTGCACATGGACATATTTCCCAGTTCAGCAGTTAATAATGTCATTGGTTCACAACCGCATACTGATATGTTTCGTATACGATCAGCACGGCACTTTATGTAGCAGTCTGAGAATGTTTTTTCTTCGGAACATTGACGAGTAGCATTTGGCAAGTAGATGTAATCGGCTAATATATTTATCGCAAGAGTGATGCTAGTGTCTAATCTGACCTGAAGGGTATTGCCATGGTTACTATTATCCAATCCTGATGATTTATCGTTGTCATTGAAGTCAATTGTTATAGTTGGATTTTTTTTCAGTATTTTACCATCACGGTCACCTAAAATGGAAACGAATGGATCTATTGCTATACCTGACTTATCTACATATGCTATCAGCCCACTCATTTTGAAGCATATTTGGTTTGTGCTTAAATAAGTGATATTTGCTGATGTGATACACGTTCTCAATTTTTCCATGTATTCAATTGATGGGTAATACATGAAACAGGTCATTGGATTTGTGTGCATTTTTGATTTGTAACTCTGCTTCAGCTTTCCATCAAAAATTTGTTGCAGCTGATTAATTGAGATGTTGTGTGAACTTATTTTGAGTTGAAGCATTTTCATCAAAGCAGACCAATCATCGCCATTTCCATCTTTTAAGGTTAAAAAAGGATTCTGGTCTGACTCCAATAAATTTTCTCCTTCGTAAATCATAGCCAGGTACTTCCAAACAATAATATATATTTCATTCGAAAACGTTGCGTTTGTATCGACGTTGAAAACACCGTTTACGATACTGTATTTAAAAAATTTGCTTAGTTCTTTCGAATACGATGAAAATGTCGATTCATTCTCAAAGATCATTGAGGTAGGCGCATTGCAGGTTAGAGAAAGCGGCGCGGAGCAAGTTTCCCTAGATTTTGCTGTTCCACCCTGATCTTATGACAGGCGCGTAGCTGAGGGGGGCGCGGGGAGCAATACCCCGGTTTTTGGATTTGCCCCCCCGTTTTTGGAGGCCCGAAAAGTGAACAGTGTCGAGTTGCCCCTGCAGACTTGTGCATAGTGGGTACCTACGGCCAAAATTAGCGACCTTTTTTTAAAAGAAAAGATCGCCAAGATGGCCAACGTTTTCAAAATTTTCGAAAAAAGGTCGCCAAAATGGCGCGAATTTTTTTTTACTATTTTACTGGGGGTATCTCTGCCCCCCAGATATCGATTTTGCCCTCCCCGGTCTCCGATTTCTGGCTACGCGCCTGTCTTATGGTGCATGGCCAGAGGAAGTGGGTAAGCATGGGGGTGGATCCGAATTAGAGAGAATCATACCTTTCCATAAACCAGAACATCCTATCTCAGGCGAGTAGCCAAGGGGAAGCGGCGAGCATTCCTCCACTTTTTGGATTCGCCCCCACTTTATTGAAATTTTCAATGCTTGGTCCTCAGTTACGCCCAGTTGCCCCCCAGTTTTTCAAGGTTGCTCAGGTTCCTAAATTTGCCCCCAGTCACTCTATTCTAGCTACGCATCTCCCTTTTCGTTTTTAAATTGAACACCTCAGTTTTTCTTTTCTAGTTAACTAAGCACCTGGGTCGATGAATCTTTCAGAGAGTAGTCAGGTGTTCCAAAAAGCGTTTCAGCGTCAACTTCTACACAAATTGTGAAATTGGGTACTTTTCCCACGTTTAATTTTATATTATTTATAATATGAAATTTTGTTCGATTGATGTGATACTGGTCAATTATAATGGCACATGTGGTGAGTGTGTAGTAACTTCCAGCACAATAAAAAATTGCCCAAAATATTATCTTCATGATTTTCTTTATGATCGATTGCCATGTGCCTTTTGCTAAAGAGCGAAAATCAAAGTAAAATTGTTCGACGTGATTTCTTATAGTTTTTGAATATATTGGTTGCAAAATATTCTGTATTCCTCGATTGGCTTTCATCTTTGTGAATCAAAAATAGAGAAGCTGCACCAGAAATATTGATTTTATTAAGCTTACTGCAGTCAAAGCCCTGTGTGAAAATATGGTACGCAATACGCAGTCTTACCCTATATGACAAATATCCACATTCTTGCTTCAAGCAAATACTCAAAAAGCTAATGAACCTGTTTTGTTGATGGAGACTTTCAAGTGAATCTTTCAAGCTTCAGCCGTCTTGCCGTCATTAGACGTTCGCTGAACAAATGTCAGCATAATATATTTGACAAGCATTGAAAAGAAGATATGGACTCATTGAAATTTGCGCTAATTGATTAGTTTTCAAATCCACTGCAGTCATGCGTGCGGCCGGAGGCGTTCATTCATACATAGGCATGCGATGTACATCGATCGAGGAAGCTGGACGCCTATGGGGGTTTGTGGAGACCTCTGGAGGATGCGCAACGCCCCCGCAACCCCCACGGCCCAGGGTCGATTGCACTCGTGGTAGGCATGCACTAGGAAAGTGTAGGCGAAAATGTGTAACGACATCCGAGACTCCATAGGTGCCAAAAAATATCCAATGCCCATAACTCAATCCAGGCTCAAGCGGCGGTGGAGGGGGGGTTTAAAATTGCGCAGCGCTCAACTTAACACTGAATCTAACAGCAAAATTTCTTGAAAAATACGGTTTGATTCAAAATCAATCAAACGCATGCGATGCAGCACCAAAAATAGACAGCCAGTTCCAATTTTGGCGACAAGTAGAGTAAACGGAGTGATGTTTGATTATCGATGCAAATCGTCCTTAAAATCTGGGTCAAATGAAAAACTAATGCATTATCGAGGAAACTCATGTATACCGATGCACATCGAGACGACAACGACAGATATATCTGCGACAGAGATCGTTCGGGGTTGGACGGATAGGCTTGATGTACAATGTCCGCGGTTCGCGCGGGCAACAACATTGGTGGTTCAAAACAACAAACTAACCAACAAACAAAAAAGTACAACAAATTGAAAATTCTGTCGGACAATCTGTGATAGAGATCATTCGAAGACTCCGAACTTTGGGTCCCGACCTCCTTTATTGGGCGCTGGGTGACTGGCACTAATCTTATGGCCATATACGTCTAAAAGATAACCATGAATTCCTATTTTCGATTCACTAAAATGAGAGTAAAGTAAATTTCAGGAGTAAAATTTATTACAGCAAATGTAAAGACAAAAGCTGCTGAATGTTTCCTTTGCTTACATGTTGAGTGAGCGTAAAACTCTGAACAAATCTGTTGTTCCACTGCGAATACCGAGAGAGCTAGAGTGTGCTCACTTTACCTTTCGGGGCTGTTATTCATGAAGACTCAATACGTTATTTCGATGCAGCCAATAATACGACGAAAGTTAATGTATCTGTGATCTAAATTTGAAATCGATTGCAAAGATTTCAACAAATTTGTAGTCGTATTGAAAAGTAGTAGCGTTTTATAAAGCTGCTCTTTATTGTAAAAGTCAACGCGTCAATTGATACCTTACAGCACAGCAAAGAAAACGTAATAGTCAGATTCTTTTGATCATTCAAAAAGAAAATCGAGCTTTGGTCCTGCAACGAACAAAAACAAACAGACTTAACACATGATACTAAATAATGCTCACTTTCGAATACAGAATCAA
>JAQGAX010000302.1:0-18593 GCA_034698105.1 Plectus exinocaudatus | reverse complement strand
AGTACCGGTACTAGTATCATCTCAAAATGTGATTTCACATTTGGTTCGTTGTAGTTGAATTTTTGAACACTCTCCATTATCCCATATATCCGAATCTGAAAAAGATTTGTTGATGTAATTTTGTCATCGATTATAAACGATAAGGGAAAAGTGAAATCTTTCTGTAAAGGAATGACTGTGTTGCACGGACATTATAGTTTGATGAATGATTACAACTGTTTTGGAATACTTTTCAATGCTGTACTTGAATAAGAATACAATCGAACCCGGATATAAGAGCATGGTCGGGAAATCGGAAAAGAGCTCTTATATCCGGATTGCCCTTATATGCGGGGTCCATGCTTTGTTTGTGATCAATCACTCCATGAGGCCAATAGACATCGCGTTGTTCTCTTCGTCTCAAACGAGGAGTCACCAATTCAATCTTTCGAAAACATACTCAAAAGCAATAAAATGATAAATAGATGTTACATTTAGTGATTTCTAGCTATTTCACATGACAAAGATCAAAAAATTCGACCAAAAATGTCGTTGACATGAAAATTGCTCTTATATCCGGGGTCTATCCCTGTGTTGTAGCATGGTACAGAGATCGGGAATTCACAAAATCCGGGTTGCTCTTATATCCGGGTCTCTTATATCGGGGTTCGACTGTATTTTCCGTAATATCCTCTATACAGTTATGTGCAAGGGTTTGGCCGTAGGGGGTATGGCTGGTTTTCTGGGGAAATTACCTCCATACCCCAGTGCACACGTCTGCCTCAGTACTGCGCAAAATACAATATATTTTGAATCGCACTCGTTTATATTCTCATTTACCTCGGTTTCTTCTGAAGCTCTTTCATTGCGTTAATAATGTTACGCCCAGCTTCTGACAGTTCACTTGCACGATTGCCAAAGTTTCCGTGCCTAGAATGAATGCAAATGACATCATTTTACTACGCTTCCAACGTTAATCTAAGCTTGAAACTAAGTGTGAAGAAAAACAAATTTTTATGATTAAAATTGACCAAAATGCTGCGTAAAAGATTTTCAGTAGTTTGGCTACTTCAATGGTACGCTTCTTAACAATATTAACATCAATTACTTACCTCGATTTTGTAAATTGTTTCGAAACAATTAGTGATGTACCGGGAAATCCAAGCCATCCTCGTTTATCACTAATGCCGAACAATCGTACATAGTCGGTAGGTTCGGGTTTCAAGGCTTTGTAGCACTCAAAATTTGCCATCAACACAAACAGAGCGAGTAAACTGCCTTGCATTTTCGACGAAACTTTCAGATTGGTGGCGGCTTGTTGAGGCACTGAAAGTTGCGAATTAGTCTCGTTGAGCAGGTTTTAGCGGTTAACTGAAACAATGATGGAGTTGATTTGATCCAAGGTGCTGCCCGTTGATAACGAACGAACGGATATTCTAGTCGCCCTTTTAGCCGATCTCTAGTACAGCCGACCTACAGCAGTAGATGACCTTCTCGTACAGCTGACCTTCTAGTAGAAGATCGGCTGTCGGTCAATCAGAACAAACGGGTTCAGGTCACCCGATCAGTCACTGCTTCCACTCCTGCTCAACATGTTTAGGAAGGTTTCTAGATGGTTCGCTGCAACTCACTTATATCGTTCTGTGCCATCACTTTATTCAGCGAGCAATAGTATTCGTGCAAGTAAACGACTACTGTAGCATTCGCAAACTTGAGAGATAAGGGACAGATAATACAACCGCTGACTGACAGCTTCACAGAAAATTTTGCCAACAATATGTGAGAGTCATACCTGTAACCAGGAAGGTCCAGGGGGTCATCCCCTCCCCAGCCAGGGGTCCGACCCCCCTGGACCCCCTGGCCTGACCCCTCCCCCCCCCCCCCCGAGAAGGTCCAGAAAACATTTTCGCCACGTAATGACAAAAAATTTTGGCGATTTTTTTTAATTCGCGCCGAAATCCCGACACGAAGGTACCCCCCCCGGCCTCGGACACCCGTTACAGGTAGGCGTCACGCTGCAATCGACCCCGGTGACCCACCCCCTTCCAATAGTTAAGCATATGAATGACGTCATAGCGTCACGCGTCCGTCACAGGCCTTCTCAGACACCCCCACCCTCCAAAAGCGTGACGTAATTTATTAATGGCCCCTATGGGACTGTTAGAATGCGCGACCGAGCGTCTTCAAGCCGGCCAAAGCCTTTTCATCGCCGTCGTCGACGCCATCGCCGTCCTCGTCGACTGCTTCCACGACTCCAAGCTTTCGGCCGAAGCTGCGGTACTTGTAGATGAACTGCGAGACGATGATGTTGATGCCCATGCCCAAGATGCCCAGACCGAACGTAATATAGATCAGGACGACAAGTATTGTTACCTGGAAACGGGACATGAATGCACATTGAGCTGCTTTAATGATTTTTGGTAAACTGCGACCTTGCCCATCCACTCCCGGTAGCGATCGACTCCAGGAACCAGGTCGCCGAAACCAATCGTAATGAGCGTAACGAACGAGTAGTAATAGGACGAATAATAGGGCCACGGCTCCAAGAGCGTGAAAATGCCGGCGCCTTAACACATGCAATAGGCTAGAGTTCAATTGAACATTGATTATGGTGTACCGAGTGCGAGATATCCGATCATCACCAACACAATCATCGTGCTGGGAACCTTGTCGATCTCTTCCGGTAGAATGGAAATCGTTTCAACTTCGACCACTTTGCCTAAACCAATTAGACCAGTCAATAATTCTGCGCATAGGATCAAACCAGACATAGTCCCAGTGTTGGGCGCGGCTCCGGCTTGGCTCCGGGGACCAGCGGCAAAAAATGGCCTTTAGATCGCACCTTAATGGCTCAAATTTTGCCTGCGCAAAGGATCGGCGCCAGCAAGGTAATTGAATCTCTTTGGAACCAAACAGCTCAACTGCTGGCTCCGCTACGGCCTCTGGAGCTGGAATCGGAGCCCCCCCCACAATCACCCGCAGGCACGAAATCGAAAAGTGGTTTTATATAGAAATCATCCCCAGGGGGTCAGATAAAAATTTACACGGGATAGAATGAACTTTTTCCGAAATGGTTACGTCACATCAGCCCCCCAGACAGACCCCCATATCTGGATCAAACGTGAGGTATCGCGAACCGTTTCTAATAGTGGGGTGCGCTGGTTTTGGTGTGTTCGCCTTCTTCAGCTCTTCCTCCGAGTAGCTGCTCTGCACTTGTTTACGTTTTCGATTGAACGCGCAGCAGCACAAATGAATGTACATAGCATGCATTAGGCGGGCGAAGAATATGCCGACTTCCGCCAGAAACATGAGCGTCAGCGGTATTCCCAGAAGCGCGAATGGTAACACCATGAACCGTCCGAATTCGGTGATGGGCACGATATTTCCGTAGCCTGCAGCAATTTTCTTTATACCCTGTATGTACCGGGTTTTTTCGAGTAAGACCCCGCTCCAAATGGCTTGTTTTTCTTTTATACAACATTTCCTTCTTCTGAGACAGATAATGGATATTGATTGAATTGAAGATAAGCGGTGGTCGCTATCAGTGTTGGGAATAGTTGAAAATTTATTTAGTTAGTAATTAGTTCAGTAATTTTTCTCGAAAATTAATTAGTTAGTAATAGTAAAGTAATAATTACTAAATAACTAATTTAGTATATGCTTATTTAGTTAATTTAGTTTAGTACTCACTAAACCAGCTTCTTATTTAGTAATAGTTGGGCCATTCTTATTTAGTTTAGTAATTAGTACTAAACTAATGATTTTACTAAGTAAAATCATTTAGTAATAGTACTATTCCTAACACTGGTCGCTATTATCTCTGCATGTCGTGCAACTTTGTCGCTGGAGGGAACTGTTGTACAAAGGAAAATAGAAATCATTTGGAGTGAGGGCTTATTCGAAAAATTCCGGCACTATTCAAACAAAATGGGTTTACCAATAGTTGTAATGATGGTGGCGCAGAAGAGGACGCCGCTAAAAATTGTGGCCGTAGAAAAAAGCGAGGCAACTACTCGAACCCCTACCTGAAGAAATTCCATTTGTCCGGTACTGTGTCACCGTTATCAATCAGCACTCCCGTGTAACCATAATCATTGATGGCGTCGATGACATCTTGCTGATAATTGTCGAGGATGTTCTTGACGCGCGCCTACAAGAGTACATTAATGTAGCAAAGGAAGTAAGGAAATTGGAAGAACAACGCACATATCCCACATAGCGACTGGTATCATTCGGACCGGAATAGTCGGCGATTGCTTGGTAGATCTGACGCGGAAGGTCATTCTTCAGCGCTATGATCTGCTTGGTCTTGTTGACGCCATCAACGGCCGTTTGATACTGACCGCTTTCAATTGCCCGAAACATGTATGCTCCAGCGCTGCAGTACGCCGCCAAGCTGCAGAAAAAGGGAATGAGGGTTCGAATCCGGCATGCAAGCTTATAACAGTTCTTACACCAATAGAAGTCCAAGCTTGCTAAATAAGAAACGGAGAACTCGCTTATAAACCGGCTTGCCCATGTTGATGCCTCTCTGACCAGGGACTCTCGGCGCGGCAATTGATTCGAGCCAACAACAACGTTTCCGCTGTTTGGGGCGTGATGGGTCACGGTCTCCAGGCAAAACTAAGCAACCATCCGCTCTGCCTCGGTTCGTTTCCACCACTCACATGAATCCGTGACGACCTATCATCAGATACTTCAATTATACCTCATTGCGTCCGTAGCTACCTGTTTCTATGAAGGCCCACAGAAGGGAAGCCACATGATCCAGTCTGTATTTCATACATGCAATAGCGCAACAATTGTTTTCACTCTATGCAGGGCCGGTAGTATGGCATTCGAACTGTCCAAATATGCACCATTAGAGTGAGCAGTGCATGATAGCTGATGGTAGGCCAGATCAGTGGTCCCCGTCCGATCAGTGTGACTATCTCATCTCACAATCGCAACCGGTCAATCCGATAAAAATGCAAAAATATGGCAGTTCAGAAGGTAATGACAATTATCCTGTTCGCCATCGATTATCAGATAGCGCCTTGCCGATCGGCCACCAGGTAGCGCTGCAATCGCGCCGTCGACGAATCGACGACGGCGCACGTGACGCGCGGTCCGCCCACGACCGTGCGCGGACGCGTGGCGAGCGTTACAGAAATTCTTTGTGTCATTCCGCGCATACTTGGGTTGGTTGGCTATGCGTGTCCGGCGTTAGTAGCCGTGGTTCTGGCGATCCGTCATAGCTGCAAGTTGGCACACGCTTCGAGCAAGGTAAGCTGCCGTTGGTGACTGGTTGTGGGGCCAGGGCTGCGTCGCGCAGTGGGGCTTTGGCCACGGATTGCGCGCATATTTGACGCGGGCGCCGTGCATGCCTGCCTGTGGGACGCTGCGGCGCAGTGATGCGGTCCCCGCGGCGCATGTGCACGCCGCCGCGTCGGGCGAAGGCGTCGCCCCCTGTTCGCGGCGTCCTTATCTCCTTCTTCTTGAGCGCATTGCATATGTTGTGCTCACAAGCTGCTCGTCGACCGCTCGAGCAAAAACACACCGACCCTGTTCCGAGTCAAAACTTTCGCGCGCAGCATTTTTTGCGTCCCTGGGCGCTAAGTCTGCTACTCTTCCGTTGGCCGCACACGACGTCCGTTAGTTATTTGGGCGGTGATACTGTTTGCGGCAGCTAGACCGCGTGACGACGGGGCCCTAATCGGCCGCTTACTGTCTTGCGACCTACGGAAGTGTGCTCTGTCGTCCGCTTATTCTTATGTTTGTGCGCGTACAGCAGCAGCAAGGGGCGGGCGGCGTTGACCGAGATAAGACTGCGGGAGCGACAATGGACGAACAGGGCCAAAGGTGGCGGTGGGCGGACAGCAATTGCGCAGGTGCTTGCGCCATCACATCGACGCCACTGATCCGCGGCGCTCGACGCGTTGTTCGTGTGGTTGGCATGCACGCGCTCGAGCGGCATTCGAGCCGGCGTGCGCATCTGCACCTGCTGCAGTCCCCGTCCGTCGACGCGTCGGAAGCGCGCCGTCGTGGCCCGGGGCCGAGCCATTGTCCTGCCTCAGTGCGGGCATGACGACCACACACACATACGAGCCATTCGCCGCTAAGCCAGCCCGAGCAAAGGAGAAGCGGGAAGAAGAAGCAGAGCGACTTGGGGATCTCACGGACGGCCGTTGGCGCCGGACGGTCGGTTGGGGCTTTTTGCTCGGCCCAGATGAGTTGTGTCAAGCGGTTTTTGAGCGGAAAAACGGCCGTCACGCCGTTCTCATGCGCCGATGGGCGGAAGCTCCGGGCGTGGAGCATTGTGGCGTAGCCGCTCGCCGGCCGTACAGTCAATTAGGCGGTCGACGGTGCGAAAATCGCGGCCTGGCCGAAAGGTCTTTGTCCCTGCGGATGCGGCCGACGATCATAGGCGCACGCACCGGGCCGATCCTTTTAGGAGGACGGCGGCTGAGTCAGCGCGTCGCCGTCAACGAGCGAAACGAGACTCAATTTTGTCTCTGTCGCCGCGCGCGACACAACCGCAGTCGACGGCAGTAAAGGTTACCCGAGTTCAGAGCGCCCGCGCCGGCACTGTATTGGTTTAACCTTGGTCCACCTGGTCCTTCGTCGGTTGTGCGTTGAGGAGAGGGAGCTGTTGCAGAGCAGGCGCCGGCGCCCGAGAGCGCTCTTCTGACTCTCGCGCACTGCGAATAGGCGCACAGCTGCGCTAGGCCTTCAGGTAGAAGACGCTTGCAGTATCCGGTGCCGGCCAAAAGACAGAGCGTGTTTACCGCGCCGACTAGGAGCGACAGTTGCTCTGACCCGAGCCGCCCTCGACGTGCGCGCATTCATCCGCCGAAGAACAACTGCGCTCCGTTCATCGCGGCCCCCCTTCTGACTCCTTCCGCCACGCAGCTCGTCGGCTACGGTAGCAATTGCCTCCTGCTCGGGCGGGAGCGAAACAACGGTCGTTCGCCAACGAGGGGCCAAGGTCCGAGCTGACGGAGCGGCCGAGGTCGCCACTCGCCATTCACGGGCGTCAATCCAGTTCTCCTCGTCGTCGGACGTACGCGACGCAGTCGGCCGGGACGGGGAGCGGCCGACCGGTACCCGGTGTCGTCTTCATTCAACCTACTCGTCCCCTCCGCCACCGCCCCTCCGTCATTCGTCATTTCTTTTCTCTGATTGCGCTTGTCACGCGCACAATCACATTCATACATGCAGACGCACACATACTCTCACCGACGCGCTAATAACGCGTAGTACTGTTGGAGCACTCGATGGTGTTGCGCATTTCCGGGTCACTGTCATAACAGCGACATTGAATACTGCGCGCAAATGGTCGACGGACCGAGCGCGCGAAGAGTCGTCGTCTGCACTCGAGAGAGGGGACGGCATTTGGTGGGTAAAAGTGTCCGCCGACGGAGTGACGGAGGGGGGGTGGTGCGTGTGAGAACCAGTTGTGTCGTCGAGCTGCGACGACGGGAGTCAAGATGCGGGAGGTGGGCAGGCGATGCGATCAGATCGCGGTTCGGGGGTTCTTTCGCCGGCGCCGCCCCACGAACGCGCCCGCGTGCATGCGCAACAAAACGCGGCGGGCCGAGAGCGCCGGCCGGTCGAGCGAGTCTATCAACACACGGCTTTCAGCGAACCGATGAGCGGTGGCAGTGTGGACGTAGTTGCGCCCGGAGGACTCGGACTGATGCCGTCGACATCGACGGACGACGGAGCGTCGAGTCGGTCGGGCGGGTCGCCTGTCGAACAGAAACCGACGCTCTGGCAAGTCAATGGACAACAGGGAGTCACACAGGTGAGTAGGTCTTGCTCGATTTGGATGAACTCTTCGAGTCTGATCGGTGCGTGCAAGCGGGTGAATGATTAGCCGCTTGGCTGATTGAATTTGGCGCGTCCTCTGCTGCGCGTGAATCGAATGTGTTGTTGTGGTGTTTGTTCGACGTTTTGCGTGAATCGAAAGTTTGAATGAAACCGCCGCGACTGGCCCCCGTCTGGCTTTTGACGGTTGCATGTGAGCCGCGCAGGCGTGATGAACTAAAGATTGGTGTGCGCCGGAAAAAGTAAAGCGGCATTATGCGCCCGTCATCATCACTACACCGACAGTGTCCCACTTCCGACCAACCATAAAAGCGCCATAAATGTTGTCGCCAGGTTGAGCGCGTCAGAGCTGACCGTGACATTGGCGCGTTGCAGCTGTCGCCAACGGCGGCCGATCAAGCTATGACCACCGAGTCGTCGGCGCCGAATGGCGCTCAACCTGCCACTGTAGCTAGCGAGCTGAGCGGCGACGCCGAGGGCGTCTGGTCGCCCGACATCGACCAGGCCTTCCAAGAAGCGCTGCAGATCTACCCGCCGTGTGGACGGCGGAAAATAATTCTCAGTGATGAAGGAAAGATGTATGGTAAGTGACGTGGCTAGTTTTATTTCTTCCAATACCAACTGTTGATTTCTCTGTTTATGGGTGTGAGCTGATGATGGGCGTACAAGGGGGTGTCTCTTCTTGGTGTGGCTCGGTGGCATGTGTGAGAGCTGAGAAAGGGGCAAACGACGAGAGTGGAGCGGGTGTGAGCACGCGCTGGTCGCGAAGCGGAGCAATTGTTTGCGATCGGCGGCGCTCTCGTACAACAATCGTCGTCGCCGGCTTGTGTGCGCTGTTTGCGGAGACCCCGAGGCCGGCTTTGTGCGCTCCTCGAGGCAAAAACGGCCAACTGTTTGACTTGCACCACGGCAGCACAGCAGCAGTGTCCCCGGTAGCGACGGCGCCCCAGACCGCAGCGGGTCCGTCCCCAACGCACACCTTCGGCCACCTCCTTGGCGCCCTTAATCTCCGTCTCGACCTCGTCGCACGACAAATACACCGCAGTCTGTATCAAACGCCCCCTTGATCCGATGTTTGTTCGCAGGCCAATTTATTGCACACATACGCCTGCTCGTCGGCACACAGTTGTCAAGTGTGGCTCAATTGTCTCGGGTCATATTGCAGACGCAGACAATGCTCTATAAATGGGTGCTAACGTGGAACCCAACTGATTCGCGTCTGACACCTTGTATGTTCTGTGCTCTGCCAACGTTGGCGATGAGCAAGAGAATAAGGATATGCACGGAAGGAGGAGGCTGCTGCCGACTAGGCGGCTTGACTGCGAGCAATATCAGTTGGCACATAATACGAAGAGCTGACGCTTATTGGGTACGGCGGGTAGATGGATGGTATGCGTGGCATGTCCGTCCGACCATCTCGCTACCATGGTTGCAAATGACCGCGCCGGCTACCGTCGGATTCGTCGGCCGGCTGTTAGGGATCGGCGCTTTGGCCCCCGGGGAACCGACGGCAGATGCCCGAAATGTTCGCGCATCGTTGGTTCCGTCGTCGTTTGCATGACAATGACCGGACGCTGACCGTTTTCGGCCATTATTGCTCTGTGCGGGGTTGCGCCGATTGTTGTTTGTCCCCATTTCCTTGCAGTTATTGACACCATAATTACCTAAGCTGATGCGATTTCGTCCTTGTTCGCATACGGCACACCACGCTGATCGTTTTCTGCCTTGCTCATCTGTTGCAAACAAGTCTGTTGATCTCTTATGTAGGTCTTAGTTGAGACGATTTCGCAATAAGATTGCTTTTATCGGTTTGTCGGATCTGAAACGGCAAACTTGGGGAAGAAATGATTTCGAACGTATTACACATGGCTACACATGTTGTTCTATATTGAGCATTTTGCATGTTTTCGTCGGCCTGGTCGGTTATTAGTGCATTCCTAGCGAGCGTTATGGAAACGTTCGGCGATGATTCACTAGCCAGTCGGCCGCAAAGGTGAACGCTGATTCAACGCTCGCACCTGATGCTGCAGTTCCCCAGTGGCGCCGTTGAGGGACTGTTTGTTTCACTAACCGGAAACAACAAATCTCGTTGTCGTCCTCGATGTGCGATTGTCGCATATGCATGTGCCGCCGGATTACTGCTCCTTCCGGTTGCTCATTCAAAATGCAAGAGTCTGCTGGGGGTATACTGGTGCCATAGCGAGGTTATTCGCAAATGCGCAGATTGATCCATTAACGTACAATTAATTAATTTCTGACTTCTTGTTTGTGTTTCTATTGATGACGCTCAGTGGCTGTTGGTTTCAGGCCGAAACGAATTAATCGCTCGGTACATCAAGATTCGATGCGGGAAGACGCGTACGAGGAAGCAAGTATCCTCGCATATCCAGGTGCTGGCGCGGAAGAAGGGTCGAGAGCTACAGGCCAAGTTCAAAGTGAGTCGAATGACACAAGACACATACCCCATACTGCTGTTGTAGCACGCTGTACAGGACCAAGCGTCCAAGGACCGCGCGTTGCAGTCGCTGTCTCAGCTGTCGAGCGCGCAGATCGTCAGCATGAGTGTCATGCACAAGCAGAACCCGTTCGCCGCCCACGCCCAACTCGGCGGGTCCATACCTCCCGGCGCGGCTGGCTTCTACGGCGCTGGCAGCCCTGTAAGTTATTCATCTAATGATTGCGATAAAAATTGCGCGTATTGTTGTCGATTCAGCGGTCAGACTTTCGCTTGTATGAAGACGGATTCTCATTGCAGTTCTGGCAGCCGGGTCTGTCTCCGCCGGGCGCGAGTGTGGCCGGACCGCTGAACGCGGCAGGCATCCCGTCCGTCTCTGCGGCGCACCACCTGACCGACCTCAAGTTCAGTCCGTACCCGCGATCGGCGCCTTTCGTCAACGGGGTCCTGCCGCACTTCAGCTCGCCGATGAACAACTCCGTCATGTCGCCAGTGGCCATGCCGACGGCGTCCGCCGCCTCTCTGCCGCCTGCGCCGCCTCTGTCGTCGGTCGACGACCGAAGCATTGCGTCGTCCAAGCTCACCCTCTGCGGCTTCACCGCTTACGTCGAACCGTCGGTCGACGGGCGAACACCCCGCGTCGATCTGGTCAAAATCCCTCGCTTCGCCGATGAACCGCTCGAGGTATGTTCCATTTCGTCTTCACAGGTTTCGGTGATTTGAAGTCGGCTGACAATAATTCTGATTGACCTTTTTGCGTATTTTGACAATTTGTTCGATGCAGTGCGAAAGAGCAGCTGTAAAAACACATCGAAAAACGTGTCAGTTTGTTTCCAGCTGAGCTCTCAATTGCTATGAGTCAGTTGAATATCGATGCTGACTGTAAACTAGTTTGCACACATTATGCCGTACAATTTGTGCAGTAATACCATTTTATAAACATAATGCTCGCACTGACCGCTAAAACATGGTTTGCATTGTGACGCCCATAGTTTTATTGCATCAATTTTTAGAGTATCAAAATCAACGACATAATGGACAAGTATCCAGACACGTTGACGGAGTTGTTCGAGAAGGGTCCCTCGGACGTGTTCTTCCTGGTCAAGTGCTGGGCGAACATCCACTTCAGCGCGCCTGACGATCGATCCGCCCTCTACGCCGTCGACAGTGTGTGAGTGGTTCATCGCTTCGTTTCATACTCATTTCATATTTCGGCCAATACCGTATTTATTCCAATGCCACATGCTAATATTTTTCGATCGCCCGACAATTCGTGGATACCGCCTGCGGATTCGAATTTTTGTCGAGATTTTTCATGAAAATTGCAAAGCGAATGATGCAAACACTTATTTGAGGCTACGAAGGTTAAATAACAGAATTTTGCTTGTTCATAGGCTGGTTTTAATGGCTGGCGGAGAGGAGTGCTAATATTATAGACCGTTACTATTAGAATAAATACAGTATGTTGACACTTTGTTTGCAGCTATGACAGCCCGGAATCGTTTGATATCAGTGTGTCGACTAAGGTCTGCTCGTTTGGCAAGCAGGTGGTCGAGAAGGTCGAGGTAAAGCCGCGCAGTGATTCGTGCTGGATACAGTCTATTTATTGTTGCTTGAAGGTGGATCACGCCTTGTTCAGCCAGACGGACGGACGGTACCACTTCCGGCTGGAGCGCTCGCCCATGTGCGACTACATGGTCAAGTTCATTGCCGAGCTCAAGAAACTGCACAATACAGACTTAATGAATTCCGTGCTGGACAATTTCACTGTTCTCCAGGTTAGTCATTGCGATATGGTTTCGATTTCTGATGCGCCGTCGCGCTTTAATTCATTCCGTTACATACATGTAACAGGTCACGAAAGTTGGGGGGGTCAAGAAAAATTTGCATAATCAGGGTCAAAATTTACATGACCAGACGTCGGGAATTCAAAATTTTAAATTTTTGCTTGATTATGCAATTTTTTGAAATTTTGGTCGATTTTCAGGGGGTTCAGGTTTTTCCTCGGGTTAGGCCAGACTACCCCCACTTACGTGTATGGCTGCATATTCCAATGCAATAAATAAGCAATCGTTCAGGTGGTAACGAACAAGGAGACGCGTGAGACGCTGATGGTGATAGCGTTCATCTTCGAAGTATCTCCCGAGCCGGAAAGCACCTGCCGCATGTACCGATTGGTGCCAGACGATGACAATGATGACGACGAGTCGAAGTAGCCGCCAGCCGAAATCGCTTCCAAAGAGTCCCCTCGAGTCGACGGCCGCTCACTCCACGTCCGACAGTGCTAATGACATGGCAACGCTGTTAGGTGTCCTACGTACACCCACTTAGTCTAGCTTGTAGTTACTGAGCACAGTTCTTGTTCTCTTCGCCGCGTATTCATATTGTTCTCTGGGTAACCGGTCATCAGTTTGTTATACAGGGTGCCCCAAAAAAAACGTGCCGTTTTTTCAAACCAATTTTCTGCAACATTCACTTTTAGCTATATACAGTAACTTTTTTCTCAAACGAAACGTAACAATAATTTTTTTAAAATCATGCAATCACTTTTGCTCGAAATGTCCCCTCTGGAGTGGAAACAGAGCTTCAGTCTCATGGCGAAGTTGTCGATCATTTTAAAAATCGGTACGTTATTTTGGGCCTCCCTGTACTTCTAGCGTCTGCTAGCCTGAAATTTCTTCGGCGGCCTCTGTTCAGCAGTTTTTTTGTTTTAGCATCCCTCCCCACCGAACTACGGCCGCTAATTTAAAGTAACGCCAATAGTGCGAGCGCATTTCCTTGAAGGCACTAATGCTTCGTTGTTTCTACAGCGCTTCTTGGTGTATATAGTAAGTCCTTGCGCGTAGTGAAGCGGCCGTTTATTGCGCCTGTTTAACAAAGAATTTGATGTGCCGTTTTGATTTGCGCGTCTTCTCCTTTTCGATGATATCTTTCGTCCAAGCGTCTTGTCAAATCACAACACAATGTTGTCTCTCCATTTGCTTCGTCGAATTACGAGTGATACGTTATTGTGCGATTGTTTTGCTTAGCGTTGATTCTGGGCGTCTGCAAGCAGTTAACTTGAAGCAGCTACGTTTTGCTCAAGTGACTTTTTTTATGCGAACATTACTTCTTCCTGAGTTTCTTGATAGGCTGTGCCTGCGCCCACGGTCTAAATTTTCGTACGTTCGCTTGAGATCAACGCCTAAGATATGGGAATCGAAGGACACTGACGTTCGTGCGCGTGTTTACTTGCGAGTTGC
The DNA here is from genome assembly GCA_034698105.1 of Plectus exinocaudatus. Taxonomy (NCBI): domain Eukaryota; kingdom Metazoa; phylum Nematoda; class Chromadorea; order Plectida; family Plectidae; genus Plectus; species Plectus exinocaudatus. Next base: position 5,108 of record JAQGAX010000302.1, on the reverse strand, counting down.
GACCTGTTGTATTATGTTATGTCCATGAATGTGCAACTGTGTTTCTCGGTCCAATACGTGTGTTATTGTTTCATCCGTGCTGTTGGATCGCATTTGAGCGCGCATATCTTGTTAGCTTCGTCGCAGTTAGTGCTGTTTAGGAGATCCAGTCGCAACTTTGTGAGTTCGAATTGTTCGATTTCAGTAGTGTTCCCCGTCCGCTCTCTGCAGTTCTCGTTGCCGTTCCGCATCACAACAACACGTACCATAACCGTAATCGAATACTTTATGCAAATCAGTGCTGTTAAACGCAATGCGTTTGCGCCAGCTATCATCATCCGCAAGACATTTGCTTGCGGTTTTATTGCCCATCAGGAATTTGTGCTTCTCGCGTTGAAACAACGCTCTTGATCAATTTGTTTGTATGTAGCTGCAGTGATGCAACTTTGTTCGTTTTTATTCCGTTGTGTGGCTGGCGATGAAGAGTTTCGATTACGAATAAATCGCAAACCTGCCGACAATACCATTGTCCAACCCGAGCAGAACATTGCATTTCAGTCTTGTCAGCAGTACTGAGGAATACCCGAAATCTTCCTGTCTCACTGCGTTCCAGGGCGTGTTATTCATTCATTCATTCGTACATTTATTGGCAACGGCATATAGCGGCATAGCGAAGACTGGCACTTCGATCACTCGGTAGACGCCTTTGCGTAGGAAGTGAGGGCCTGTCTGTGAGTCATCGCCCATATTTTCGGTCGTTAGACGAACGCTTTGATGTCCTTGCGGTACTTGGCCACGTCGTCGAGGGCCCGCGCCGGAACGCTGCCCTGGCCAACTGACCGAAAGTAGTTGAGTGTGATTCCAAAGACGACGAGAATTCCTAACACAATCGAGCCAACCATTTCACAAGTAGTAGCTCATCCAGAGGGACGCTATGAGAAGCACCTACTTCTGAGTCGTGGCCGCAAAGCCCTGTGCTAACACCCAGACGACGTGCGGATGAGTGCGTAGCCCAAGATGACGCTGACCGGGGTGAGTACTCTGCTCACTACTACGGTGCGTTAGCCGAAGCCTCTTTCTGGCTTCACTTCAAAAAAGCAACGGTCGCTCGGTTACGGTAGCTACCATGCGATTGAACACGAAAGGCTTGCTTGGAGTGCGAGACGGCACAACTTGAAGGCAGCGGCGCGTAGAGGAACGCTTGTGATACCTTTAGTCTGCGTAAGAACCGCTTCAGTAATATCAGCGAGCCGACTAAAACGAACGAGAACATGTGGGCGATCAGCGTGACGGTCAAGATGAGGTTCGCGTGTATCCGGAACGAATGAGAGTTCATCTTGAACGCCGACACGAAGGTGAGCGGCGGCAGCAGAATCTGCAGTCATCCCGACATTGAAGGACCGGTCTGAGCAGTCATCAGTGACGCACCAGGAGTACGGCCAGTACGTGACGCCAGTGGACTATCTCTCAACATAATCGAGCCATTGTGCCTGAGAAAGGTCTAGACGAATACGCCCAGACTTCCGATAAAGAACTGGAACACCGTGTTGGGCGCTGTGACGCGGTCGAATCGTAAATGCCGTGTTCACCTCCTCCAGCATCATCCACACGACCAAGTAACGGCATGGGGAAGCCGAACAGCTCATGCCCAGCGCGGCTCTATCACCTTTGTGCTGCTTCTTACCCCCTTACCCCTCCTTATCCGACAGCCGTCAACGCTGCGAAAGTTATTGCATTAAGAATATGCCATAGGACTATTACGACGTAGTACAATTGTGTTTTATTAACTGGGCAATACATCGTTAGTCACAATAAATGAAGGCAGTTGAAAGGAACGGCAACAAATAATCAAGCCGAGTCCAGAACATCATGCAATCACTTCCAAGTCAGCATAGAATGTATATCAAATAAGCGAATACCGCTAAAACAGTTAAATTTCGTCAACTGCAAAGAGAAACACGTCAAGGTACAATCTGCGACAGTCGCGATCGGGTCAGTCATGAACTACCGCGGCGGTCAAAAGTCAGAAGACAATGTTGACGTAAGTTACAAATGCCCGGCCATCTTGCAAAACCTAAGGCGCATTCAGCTGCGGATGCTTGAACGCGCGATGAGCTTTGAGCAGGCGCTCGAGGTGGAGCACGATCCCGCATTCGGAGCATTGGAACTGGCCGACGCCGGTGAGTTCCGGCCGCTTCCGACAGCGGTCATTGATGTGTCGGTAGTAGTCGCGCATCACTGTATACCGTCGGCCGCACGTCGGACAGTCCCTTGGGATGGTGACCTTTCGCTTGCATCCGCGCTCCAACACTTTATGCCGACGAACGAGCTCCTTGGTAGCGAATTCTGCAAAATTTGCAACATTTGAAATTTGCAGTTAAACCAGACATTATTTGCGCAGTGAATGAAGGAACGCCTTGTTATATCAAAAAATGGTCAAAGTGTGGGAGATTAGTGTACTATGGTTTTGATAATAGCACCCACAGAGACTGTTAAATCTTTTAAGCCAAACTACACAAACAATGCAGCATAACGTAACCGTCGATGGCCCGAGGCAATGAGCACATTGATCGCAAGAGAAGTAAGGATTTGGTTAAAGTGAAAGCATATGATTCGACTGAATTTTGCATTAGTATTATGTTTCGATGTTTTGATCAGTTTGATAATTATCTGCCATAGGAAAGACTTGAAAGCCGGCGTTCGTAGAAGAGAAATTAACCGACCTTGATTGCACAGCGAGCAGCGGTAAGAATTCTGATGCGCGCTGCCCATGTGCTTCCAGCGGACGAACGCCGACTGGAAAACCTCGTCGCACTGACCGCAAGGGAAGTACTCGGCCCCCTTCTTGTCCACCATCTCCGTGCCCACCACTATGGCGCTGGTGGAGACTTGCTCGGCCTCGCTCTCGTCGAATAGCTCCTGCTTGACCATCTCAGTGCTGCATGGGTACTGCTCTGCTTCACTCTCGTCGACCTCTTCCACCTCCTCTTTAATAACTTCGACCGCCAACTGGATTCTGTCATAGTCGTCTGCAACCTCTTCCTTGACGATCAACCTCTGGTTCCCTGAGACAGTTCTGCAAACGCCTTTATTCTGCTTCCGATGTAGGCCTGCGATTTCGGTGGGATGCAAATCGTTGAGGTGAACATCGGACGCGGTCGGGTCGTAAAAGGCAGCTGTCAAATTCGATTTCTTCTGGCGAGATACAACGGATGGCAAAGTCCGTTTCCGACTCGTCGGAATGGGAGACTGATCCAGCTCAGTCATGTCGTCGCCGTCGTCGTCGCTGTTGCTGGTGAAGCAGCCGTCGTGATCACGCTCGGTCGCTGTTCTATCTGCCGCTGGCGTTGCCTTTTTACCTGCCGAGCTCGGCTTCGCAAATTTGGCCAGAATTACTTTCTTCCCAAATATGCTGAAATATTGCAGGCTTTAGGAGGCAAAAATAGGATACATAGGCATTATGACTCGGCCTGAAAAGAATCTAAAGGTCTACGCGCAGAAGTTTTTCGAATTAAATTCTAAATCCAAACCGAATAAATCTGCGCACCGCGCTGAAATGAACTGAACGACGATCGGAGAGAAGCAAGCCGCATGACGGCAGACGAGGCAATACGATCGCTTCCTGAATCACGGTGACGGTCGTTGGTTCCGTTATTTTCTTCCGGCCTCTTCAGTCTTCAGCGTAATTTTGAAAATTTATGGACAAGAAAGCCAATCATCATCAAAGTAATGAAAGCCGACCAAAGTAGCGAGGAAAAATAGCTCCCAGAGTATAATAATCCCAATTCCATTTTGATAACTGGACGCTCTCCAGGTAACTGATGGTGATTGTTCGCTCCGCCCCGCCGCGCGCGCCCTGTAACAAGTTGTAAAACATGCCATCAAAGAGAATGCTAGATGAACGCTGAAACGTCACAACAACCAGCAGATGACTTTTCGGACGACATCTTTCCACCTAATTTCGACCGTCTACGCACAAGAAGACGATGGCATTATACAGGCATTGGTCGAAATCCGAGGTTCTTGTTCTATTTATCTTGTGGTAGCATTTTTAATTGCTTGTTTTTGCAGAACAGACTGGCTCAGACACTGGCAGTCCCTTGAAGATTGTCTACACAATGTTCTGAGGGCAACGAGCAAGTATTTCTCTCGCGAAATATCCTTCTCTGAGAACTATGGGTACTGTTCAGCGCTAGAATGAGTTTGCGTTTGACCATTTGCATTGCAGCCATGTTTACGACCTCTGTCAGTTGCCTGACGACGACCGAATTCCACTAACATTTCGGATGACGATCGCTGTCCTTGATGACCATATGCGTTCGGTGATCAAACGTCTCACCCCCTTGAAGGGCCATCGATTTCTGCAGCATTTGCAACTGGAACGTGATCATTATGAACGAGCGGCCATCATGATCTGTCAAATTATGATGTACTTATCAGTGAGTTTTGAAAAGAATTTATTGTTGTAGTTTTGCTAGTTTTCTTTGAGTTAACTTGTTTGCTTTAATTCAATATGATAATGCTTGCTTTGTTTCAGAATATAGAACCATTGCTCAACTTTGATGCGACGGTGAAAGGTCGCTTTGATGAAATCGTATTGACCGCTCTCAAAGGCAAACTTTTTCGGACGCTATCTGCAGTTCCTTGTATGGCTCCAGCTCCACCGTTTCAAAGGAATAGACTGTTTTAAGATTTTACAAGTTTTATTTACGAGTTTTACACGTTTGTAACAAATGGATTATTTGTTTGCTTTAAAACCAGTATGACCAACTGTTAAGTTTTTTCTGTTAAAGTGTGTTATTATCTTAAGAAAACAATTGTTTTGTGGTTTTAAGAGTTTTAAAGTGTTGTTTGTGCGATAATTTGAGTTTTGTTCTCCGCTTTCTGTTTGATTCGTCGCTTATGTGCACTCATTTCATCGTTTTGCGCTGTCCAAAATAAATTGTATACCCTTTCTTCTGTTGCATTTGTTGCAGTGTGCACTGCGATTGATTCGATTATCCGAATCGAAAACGAAATCGTTTACACGAAGCAAATGATTCATGATGTGCGATGCACGTGATCAAGTGCATTTGATTTAGGACATGCTGGGACGATGGCGACGGCGTCGGTCAGGAGGATGGACGGTG
>JAQGAX010000301.1:0-18601 GCA_034698105.1 Plectus exinocaudatus | reverse complement strand
TGTGTCGTTTCGCCAGCGACTGCGACGCGCGCGTTCGCTGCGCCGCTGTGGACGGTCTGTCGCGAATGCGCGCTTCTGATGGCAGGACTGGCCTGACTGTTGACGCGTACAAAGTCGTTTGCCATCTTTGCACCAATTCCAACCAACTGGTCCGTCTCGAAGCGTTGCGACTAATCAAGCTACTGGCCGACCGCTTTCCTGAAGAGTTGGTTGTTTCTCTTCTTATGGAAACATTGATGGCTTATTTCAGGCCGGTTGTTGAACCGCGCAACCAACTGCAGTTGCGATTAGTCGACGACGCGTTCAGCAGAGTTTGCAACGCGGTGCATGATATATCGGTGGAAGTGCGTGCAGATGCGAGTCGGCTGCTCGGACAGTTCGTCGGTGTTGGCGATTCTTTTCTCGAACAGACTCTTGACAAGAAAATCATGAGTCACATGAAAGTGCGCGCTGTTATCTCAACTTTATACCAACCACATCGATATCTGAATCATTTTCAGTACAAAATAAAGACGGGCAAAGCTATATCACGACGCGACCAAATGGTGCAAGAATGGTCAACGGGAAAGAAATTGGGAGAGGATGTTCCGGCCGAGAAAGCAGACGAGGAATCCGCATCGATGATTTCTTCGGGCGCGTGTGGCGCTTTTGTCTCCGGGCTTGAAGACGAATTTATGGGTAAGTTGTTTATCCATTTTGTTTCAGTAAGACAATGAATGAAGCAGTATCTTTTTTGCATATCAATTGCATAATACTACCGTTGGTTAATTGACATGATTTTCGTTTAGTGGTACGGCAGGCGGCGGTTCATTCGCTGGGCCGCCTGGCGGCCGACCGCCCGGCCTTCGCTTCGAAGGCGCTCGACCATTTGGCAGACATGTTCAATGACGAAATCGAGCAGGTCCGTCTCGACGCCATCAACGCGATGACGCCGTTGGTCGTGCACGGCCTGCTCGTCAACGACCAAGTCGCTACCATGCTCAACGGACTGGATGTCAGTGTTCTTCTATTCTTTTCTGTTCATGCCAACTGCCAAAATTTTTTGCTTGCTAGAGTTTCAGCTATTTTTATTTTGTTTTATTACCTTCTTTACTTAACATGCAAGCAAAACTATTTTATTCTTGTCGGTATCATTGTCTAGTTGATGCCATATGGTAATGTTTATTCGATCCTGAAAATTGTTCATCTCTAGGATGCAATGGCGGATAGTCGCGCGGCTCTGCGCGAGCTGCTGGCCAAGAGTATGCTTGCGAACACGGCATGCGTAAAGATGACCATCAACGCACTGCTCGGAAATTTGCGGCGCTTCCCTGCTGACCGGGAATCAGTTTGGATGTACTCATCTCCTCTTAATGCCGATCCGTAAATTGATCGTTGCAGATGCATGAAACACGTGGGGTCGCGCCACGCTGCTCTGGTGCAGCCGTTGGTGGTCGAACTGCTAGGCGTCCATCCATTCTTCGAAACGCCTGAACCGAAAATTGAAGACACCCAATGTACTTCATGATTTTTGTGAATTAGAGATAAGGAAGCATTCGTTTGCAGACGTGGCCAAGTTGATTGTTGTGCTGAATGCGGCCGTTCGCTGTCCGTCCGTCTGCGCTCTTCTGCCCAATTACGTCCTGAGGCACTATCGCTATTTGCGCAATACCAGTCCTCACTTGGTCGGAAAAATGAAGGTGGCGAATCTTTTTTGTAGTTACGATGGTTGAATTTACACTTTTTGGTTCAGGCGGTCGATTCCGAATCTTTCGTTCGTTGTGATGATCCAGCGTTGAATGGAGCTGATCGGGTATGGTCTCTTCTGCGCCGAACTTACGACCGATTGGCTGAAGCTGACGCGCACTCGAATCGCTCGCAACGGGCGTCTATTTTCTCATTAATTGCAAGGTTTGTCATGCGAATTAAATCCAAAGCTTTTGTAATATTTTATTTGTCGTGAAAATATGATTAATAAATATAAATAGTGCTCACATGTGCTCACATATAAATAGTTGCAGAGATGTGAAGGAAATGTGCAATCTTGACGAGCGAATCGCGCCCTCATGCAGATTCCTGCTCGCTTTCTGCTCAGTCGTCGGCGCTCTTGACCAGATTACCGATTTTCTTGTTTACGGCGCTGATCCAATGACAGTGGGCGATCTGGTCGACCAGGTTTGTTTTTGCCGTTCTAGCTGCTGTCATTGCGACTTTTTCTATATTAGGCTCTGGTGAATATCGGCAACTTGGAGCATTTGTTTATCCACGTGGATGTTCCGGTTCTTGCGTTTCTGGCCGAATGTCGTCTGCGACTAATTGTTCAGCGAACTGCCACTGAGCTCGATGTCGCTCCCAGTCGAGCACCCGCCCTGTTGGCGGCGCTCGTCGATGCGCTTAAAGAATTCAATGAGTTCGTTTTTGCGCTGGAATGATTTAACGGTAATTTATCGAAGACACTTCACAGGCGTTGGTTAGAGCTCGATGCGGGGGCGTTGTCGCCGAGCGCGCAATCGCTGGTTTCTGCTTTATCGGATGATCTGTTAGTACCCGTTGGTGATAACAAGAAGATTGTCAGCGGTCGCGCACTTATCGAGCACCTGAACGCCGTTCCATTGCGACTGCCGACGAAATTCGACGCGATCGACGGCGTGGCGCTGAAAACGGCCGAGATTACAGAGCCGCAGCAGGACACCGATGAGCCTGTACGCTTTGTCGCCGGTTTGGTCACCGGTGTTCCATTTGCTGCCGTTCTCAGACATTTTTCCTCCGTCGATATCGCCTCTGTCCGATTGATGGTGCGTTTTTAGTTGATATTCTTTCTTTGATTCCTCGCTATTTCCTGCCGACTGTTCAGGTTGAGTACCCCGATAAGCGCGCTCAATATTGGAAGCCGCGCATCGGCGATTTCCGATCGATTGGCACGGACGTTTACCGATTGCGCACGACTGTGCTGCTGTCTGCTGGACAATGGAACGACTCCGCAACGGTCACCATCGGCGTCGTTTTGGCGCAGAAGCAGTCTCGCTATCTCGACGTCTTGTCTGCTGGAGCGAACGCCACTGCCGCTCGTGTAAAAGTGAAAATATATCCGAAATCTCGTTGTTGATAGGTCGCTTGCTGAAAATAATAATGAATTGAATAAAAATTTCTGCTAACTTGGTGGATAACCGATAGTCATATCGTATTTTCCTCGATGCATTCACTTTGCTACTTTCTCCAGCTGTATTGTCTATGCGCTCTTGCTAGATACAGATTGCAGCAGGCCAATGGTTGACCGACTGTGGTTTACGTATGTCTTCGCATGCTGCTTGGCTTTCTCCTGCGCCACACATAAGTATATGGGCGACGAATCACTCGATCCCTGCGCTACCTTCGACGAAAAATCCACTGAACAGTTGCTGCTGAACTCTATTATCCCATGTGCCGATACAGACGCCCGTTCGGCGCCCGATTCTTGCAAGGCGGCCGTCGACTGCGTCGCCGAGAAATTGGTTAATTTGACGACTTCATTTCCGTGTGACGAAACGAGGGGCCGCTGCCAGTATGCTTCTGGAGCATTCATTCTGGTTGAGACACTGCGACGCTTTATGGCGTCTTCTATCCGGGAGAAGGCTGACACCTGTGAGCGTCACAGCGCCCTGCGACAGATGAGCACTGTATGCGCGCCGAACCAGTCGCCGCATGGACTGCTGGCCGGCTACGACCTGCTCGTCCGCGCGGTGTCGAAGCGAATCGGCGAGCTGGAACCGATCGCCGGCGACCTGCACGCGATGAAGATGAACAAGTTGTGGCAGGGCGCGCTCGGCGTCGGCGTGACGTTCGCGATTCCGGGCGTGCTGGCGGTGTCGAGCTCGTCGCACGTGCTGCTCGTGTTCAAGATGCAGACGGCGGCCGCGGTCATCATCTTCCTCTATGTGTACAAGCAGCACGACGTCCGCCTCGCCATCGGCGCGCTCGCCCTCTGCATCGTCACGCTGGCCGTCGAGCTGATCGCCATTCTGCTGATTAATCGGGACGGAGCTCGCGAACAGCACAACCGTGAGCAAATGGCGCGACATCAGCCGCCGCCGACTCCGATGACCGACAGTGACAGCGAACACAACGATTGATCGATGACAGCGTCGCTGGTATTAGCTTTCTTGCCAGGTTTTGCCGCATTCACCACCATGCGCCTTTGCACATCATTGTTACAATCTTGAACTGTTGATTGTCTTCTCTTTAATTGTTGGTTGATTTCTGTTGTTACAATGCGGGTGCTAATTGTTTTATTTATGTCGAATTCACGCAGCCTAGCTTCACAGGTCGACGATATGTATGTAATATGCTTACTTAAAAGCGCTGCTTAAAATCGATGCGAACTTACTTCAATTGCATATGTTGTATCACCAGAGATTTTGGTTAATCTGAATTCTAAGTCTTATGCTATTTCTTATGTCCCATTTTGCGACATCGTTGAAAAACTGCAGGCCCGTCAATTGCTCAATGTCTTTCACGCGAGCAGTGTATTGGAAGAGATAATCATCGGCCTGAAAAGTTCGTTGCTATTTTGAAAACGCCGATTTTTTCACGCATACCTCCATACCTGTAACGGGTGTCCGAGGCCAGGGGGTCTGGACCTTTCTTGGGGGGGGGGGGTACCTTCGTGTCGGGATTTTGGCGCGAATTCAAAAAATCGCCAAAAATTTTTTCGCCACATAGTGGCGAAAATGTTTTCTGGACCTTTTCGGGGGCGTCAGGCCAGGGGGGGGGGTCGAACCCCTGGCTGGGGAAGGGGGTGACCCCCCTGGTTACAGGTATGCATACCTCGCAGATGCTTGGCGTAGGAATGTTCGGTATGATGAAGGAGATGACATGGGCGCTCGCAGGGTCGGCACAGGACACGTTATCTGTTGACCAGGCCGGGCTCGAGTCCCCGCATCTCAGCAAGATGAGGTAGATGTGGGTGGGCACAGCAACGCCGTCGATACTTCTGCATTTTGAATTAGCCTTAAACGATTGTCGGAAACAGCGAAACGAATCTCAACTGGTTTCTTATTAGCTGTCTCGAATCGGCAAGTCCGTCGTTGTCGGCGTCGAACGCGGGACCGATGATGACCAGCAGTTGCTTGAACTGATTGGCATACGATACCGTTTTATTGATCGCCCATTGCCATTGTCCTACAATAATAGTTTGCTTTTGTTTACATCCTTTCACTGACTGTGCTGAAGTACGTACCATTAGCAAAGGAATCGTACATGGCAACTTTCTGTAGCAGAAAATTTTGTGCACTATCTGAAAGTAACGCGGTCATCCCGTTGCAAAAAAATGCCAAAAAAAGTATAACCTATGTTGAAAGGAGCCAGTGAATAGAGGGACATATTGTTTTGGTGCAGCACGCTAATTTGGTTCGCCACAGAAGAACACGAAGCATTCTGTTGCGCGAATAAGAACGTGACATCGGGATGGAACGAACGCACAGTCGCACCGGCGACGACTACAGACTGCACGGCCGCTGGATACGCCAGATCCGTGTCGTACAAGGCGTTGCACTGATCGTAGACACATCTCGATGTGGTGTTGCTGTTCAGTTGCAGTTGACCAATCTGTCCATTGCACGCTGCGGTATTAATGGTCTGAAATTATTAATAAAATTTAGTTTACACTACGCCAATCAAAAACATTCGTCAACCGACCCCTCCGCAAATAATTACAGCACCAGTGGGACAAGTCGTTTGAGATGTGTTTGGCGGCTGAATACCCTGGTTCGTACCGTTTTTGAGCAAATGCCGCAAACTGCCTGCGGTACCATTGTTCGGAGGACGATAGTGAAAATTGAGTAAGTCTACAATTGAAGATCTCTTTGTTGTGTGTGTCATAAGAATAATCGCAATACCCGAAACGAGTTCGAATATCTCAATGTTTTGGAATGGCTCAGAGATGTAGTTGCGCTTGAAGCTCGGACCGTAGCCGACGAAGAGCGCGTGCATACTGGTAAAACGAAAATCATATCCGTGGTTTCCGTTCAGTGTATAAGCTGAGTCGCTGAAATAGGATTCAAGGCGCTTGCTGAGCTAATCAGTTGACTTACTTGCCCTGCACATAGTATCCCGCGCTCGAGTCGACGATTACCTCGCCGATTCGGCGGTTGCGTGTGTAGTGGATTCGACGAGGCGAGTCCAAACCGCTCGTATAAGACCGAAACACTGAGCTGTTCTTGCACCGAAAAGCCTCATGAATCGCCGATTGACCTGCGTATGCTCAAAGATATTCCTTTTCACGTCCAAGCACATTTCCTACTAATCGTGGCGCTTGGTCGGATCATCACGCGACCAACTGGTCCTTCGAACGTTTGCGTCTGGTTCGTGTCGAAATAGTGGTTCATGGCAATAACTTGATGATTTTGCGTTTGCATCCCTGAAGTCTTTTGCATAGTATTAGTAGAGAATTACAAGTCAACTTAGGTATAAGAAATGTGCTAACCATGATCGGATACAATGATGATATTGAGACAGTACATCAGCTGATTGGTGTAAAGCTGTTGCAGCAGAAGGTCGATCATTGAGTCGACTCGCCGCAGCGCGTCGTTTACCTAAAGTCAGCTACCCGATCGCTTCGATCAGCCATTCGTACCGACAAACTGACCTGAGTACTCTCCGGACCGTATTTGTGTCCGTTTTCATCGGGTTGGTCAAAGTATAAACCTAGAAATGACGGTCTTTGGTCGTCTGGCAACAGCAGCCACTGCACTATCTGATTGACACGGTCACTGAACGGCACTGATCCGTTGTAGTCTTTGTAGTAAGTTGGATAGCTTCCTGAATAGATTGGAAGTTTTATGTTTAAAGGCCGGATTATAAAGGCAGGTATCAAGAAATCATAAGGCATTCTTGGTAATCGCATGGGTCGCCGCACGCTGCTGCGGCGCGCGGCGAAAGTATAATCCGGCCTTAAGTTACTTTGTTGCCAATTTGACACTAGAGAAATGCCGAGGTCCCTCGAACCCATTGAGATTTTTAATGATATCTCAAATATCGATTTTCTAAAGTATCCGCTACCCACTAAAGTCCACGTTCAGCAGTGATGAGTCAAAATTTGAGCGTGTCTTTTAAGCAGGTCGGTAATTTCGAAATCAAACGATTATGTAGACTAATCGCGCACCGCTGATGTTCTTATCAGAGCCTGGCCAAAAGTAAATTGCTGATTTCAGCCCGTTCTTTTCTGCTGTGGTCCAAAGCTAAAAAACGAACTGTTGTCGAACACAGGTATAAGAAATACAAAGGAATGTACAGACCGGCTCTCCACCCCACCATTTTGGATCTTTGGTTCTCATGGTGAAAGTTTCGTTATACACTGGATCGTACATATAGTTGTCGACTATGCCGTGCGACTCTGGATGGAGCCCCTTGAACAAATTATTTGTTTGCTTATCATTGTGCATTCACCGACCGTCACAATGGAGTAGTGGTTTGGGAATGTCTTGGATGGATATGACGAGTACATGAACGGCGAGTGACTGCCGCAATAGATGAGTGTCTGTATGGCGGGTGTGTCGCCGCGTTCGAGATAGTCAGCGCGGAATCCGTCCAAACTGATGATCAGCACCGGCAACTGAGTCGGCCAGCTGCAATGGAGAAGTTCGTCTTGTTCGATATTAACAATCGGAATGCACTTTTGCCGAGAGCACGTCGGATTTTCATTGCATGCGTCCTGAAGCCAGCTGTAAGTAGTAGAGGAGTTCGTAGAGGAATTCGGTTGGGAGGGAAGGTTGGAGTTGTCATCGTTCTTCGATAATTTGGTTGCAAGTATGATAACAACGACGCCGAGTGCTACAATGAGGGCGACAAGACACACCAAGACAATAATCATAACGGAGTGATTTTTCTTCATTCTCCGTGGAGGTCGCGCATTCACTACGCCGGCAGCGACTCCCTCCGGCTCTTCTGCCGTCAGCAATAACATTGTTGGATGGCAACTGCAGCAGCCGCCTTCTCGCTATCTTATCACATAAGCAAGCGCATTAGAAGTAAAATGATCTGATTGCCTGGGCCCGCAGCACACGCCGTTTCACTAACAAACTTCGGCGATATACACCTGCTGTCAATATACGCGCAGAAACAGGTTATTAAATCACACCACGCTGAATCATATCACAGTATTGTGTATGTATGGTCGCTATAATCAGTGTTAGACAGGGCCAGTGTCGGTCAATTTTGTGAACATATTTGTGGCACTGTTGAAAAATCATCACATGCTCATATGAATCTAAAACTGCCAAAATGTGATCGATAGTAGACGACGTGAAGCGCTGAAGAATGGTTGTGGAGTGGGTAGCCGTTGACATCGTGGGAGGTATACAAGTGAGTAATCGACTCGGCGGACGCGGGCAACAAGCCGCTCGGGGTCCAACCGGCAGACAAACACGGCGCTTTCACCATTGCCGACTGGATCCGTCACCGTCTTTGCTGATCGACGGCGTCTGTGATGGACAGCACCCCGAGTAGTGCAGTCCGTCTGCGTCATCACCGTACAGTCTCGAACCCACTTGAACCAGTGTCTTCATTTCAACGACTGCTTCCTTCCGCTCTGTCTGTGTCATTGTCTGCGTCATCGCAATCACGATCGGCGCCCCAATCGAACAGACACAGTGCGTCTATGCTATCTTACAGTTCATAGACTCCCAAACGCCGACGTTGTCGCTTATTAAGCAGCCTTTTGTCATTCATTTGGTGTTCTATTTTAAGATTTTCGCTGCCACGGCGTGCTCTTGCGATTGTCAGTGGTTAGGCACTTGTTTTGCCAAAAATACACTGTTTACTCAGCAATATGATACAGCGCTTGCGAGACAAAGGGGAGGGACAGCGGGCATTCAGATGAAATTCGATCAGATTTGCGGTGAAAACGGGCGCAATCGGCGCTAAGAATCAACTAAGCATCTCTTAGTCACGCCTCAGTGTTTGAACAGGGTCGAGCGGCTGTATAATCGTCTAGGAGACAGCGCCGGCGAGTCGTCTGCTGGAGTGCGTGCTGGTCGACTTAGTGTCGGTCGGGGCCGGGGATCGGCTGTGTGGACGCAATCAAAACAGACGGAGGTCAACAAGACCGAGGACGCCAACCGTGCTGCAGACAATGCGGTGCTCATGCACAGCGGGCTCGTGTGGCGACGGCGGCGCATTATGCGGCCATGGCATTGTGCATCTGCTGCAGCTCCTCTGGCCTCGGCCGCAGCGCTGGCGCACAATAACGGACTTGGCGCGCTAATCGGCCTTGTGCACAATCGCGTCTGTTGGTCGCGGGGCGGCGTCGATGCGGCTGTGTTGCAACCGGTTCTGGTCGTCGGCGCGCACCGCCACCGCCTCGCCTTGTTCCCCGCCCGCACAGTCGCCATCGTCCGATCGCGCGGTCCTGCGCCCGCCGCCGACTGCGACTCTCTCCGCCTTGCTCGTCCATCGCAGCCGACCAGCCACCGTGACACACTTTGTGCGACGCGTTACTTTATTTTGCGCATTCGTCAGAGAGATCGACTGCGACCCGTCCAAATCGCCGCACAGCCTGCGATGGTTGACCAGTCATGAGCGCCGCCCTCCCGCGCGACGTCGTCAACGTCGGTTCGGCAGAATTTTCCGTTGTTCCAAGCCGCCATGTCGGCCGCGTCCGTCTCCTACATTCTGACGGCGGCCAAATGGGCGATCGAGAACGATCTCTTCCTCGAAGATTTTGTGCGACGCTTCCCTCTGCCGCACACTGCCATCGTCACCCGAGGCCAGTACATGACGCTCGGCGTGCCCAACCTGGCCAACCCCACGCTCAAGCCCTACGTTATGGTTCATTCGACTCAGAAAGTGCGCAAGATGCTCGCGCAATTGGTGCGCCTCAAAGAAGGCAAGAGGAAAGTGCCCACTGAGCATCGCGTCGCCATTCCCGAGACGTTCCGTGGATATTTCGAAATTCTATCGGAGGACGGCCGGCCGGTGAAATGTCTCGAGTCGATCATGGAATTATGTCAGAAGTTTCCGGAATTGTGCCTGGTACGTCAGACGTGCAAGGCGTACATTCCAGACGGCGACGGCGAACTGCGCAGTTTGTACCGAACGCGGACAATACATGAGGGAGAAGTGCTCACATTGGTTGGTCAATTCAACTTGAAACGAACGGTATTTTTGCGATGCTTCGATGAGCAAGGCGCCAGTGTCTACTTGAAGCTGAGTCAGAAGGGTAAATTCAGTCCGGTGGCGCAGCCGGACGCCATCACCGGCGTGCATTCGATGGAGAACCTGATGAACAAGCGACTGCCCCTCACAGTCAGGCTCATACACGGCGATTGTCCTAGTCAGCTCGCGAAAGTGATCGGAAACGGGCCGTTGGTGCTGCAGCTCAACTCTGTATTTATCGACGAGCTGGCGATTATTTGTTCTCTGCAACGCGAAGAGAGTCTCTTCCACGCAGTGCCTCTCAAGGCACACATTCGTTTGGCTCCGGCGCTCAATCATCAGCAGCTCAAGTCGCGGACCGAGTTCGCCGACATCGCCGAACAGTGCGATTCGGCGTGCACTGATATTCTAGATCGTGTCGTTGTGTACAACGACTTTCTGCAGAGCGATATTGTCAGTGGAGGTGAAGAGCAAACAGTTTCTTGTCCGCCACCCGCACCGCCTGTCGCCGACGAAGAGATCGACCAACTTTACGACTACATTCGAGGACTGGCGCCGCTGCCCAAGAACTCCAAGCACCACAAGTCGCGCCCCTCCGGCGACAAGAAACTCGGCTACAAGCCGCCGCCTCCTCCCATCGAGACCATTCCCTCGCGCAAGTCGACGCACTCGGGCAGCAGCAATAGTAGTAAAGTCCAGCTGCAAGTAGAGATTCGCCAACACCCTTCTGCAATTTGTGCCGCGCCGCCAAATCCCTCCGCCAATGCTATCATCAGCAGTCCCCCGCCGATCGGCGGTCTATCGAAGACGACGATACGCAACAGCCCGCCGACGAACGAACAGTTGCCGAAAGGCTGCAACCGGTCGTTGTCGGTATCAGTTGATAGACGCAGCATCGATCGGTCAACAGTAGCCAGTGGCCGAACTGCCACCCGATCACCACCCGAATCCGTGCCCTCCGCCGATCGTCAACGCCGGCTCAGTCAATCTACCGATAAACTCGCACAATCGCCACCGACACGCTATCGAGTGTCACCGCCGCGCTCCTCCGACGAAGAAGAGCCCGCTTGGAACAAGAACGGCATCGGATCAGCCGGTCGGAGACGACCGTTGTCTATGGTGCTGCCCGATAATGTGGCCTTCTATGCGATGCACCATCCATTCGCTCAGCTGCGACCACCGATGCCTCCGACGCTGCCCTTTCCGTCCATGTACCACCCTCAACAGAGCATGTACCAGAGCATGGCGGCGATCGCGACATCGGACGGCGACAAGATGGCCATGGGCGGAGGGTACGGCTTTCCGGTGCTTCGGTCGGCGGTGTACCCGCGCTACGCTCCTCGTTACTGCCATCCGCCCGTGATGCACCATCCCATGTACAGACCGGTGTGATGATCGCTCGACTGAGCCGCCTTGCACTATTAATTCAGGCAAATACTTTCATTCGCGAGTGGCGTGTAGCAATTGTACGTTGATCTGGTTTCGTTCATTTTCGAAGAGCGCCAGTATGTCTGCCGTCGGTGTTGTGCACGTGTGATAGAGAGTAAGTAATGCGAGAGATGCCAATCGCAATCGCCACCCCCCTTGCATCGTACCGCGGCGCCCAACAGGACCACCCGACGATCGGTCGGGCGGATGTGATCATGTCTGTTGTAATTGTCGCTGTAAACGCGCGCAGGTCGGCGCTCTATCAAATAGGGCTGCCGACAACATTCCAATCGGACGCCGTCAACAGCGCGAACAAAGAAGGCAAGGCGGCGTTCGTGTCAAACATTTCTCTCGTCCGGTCACCATCAGTGACTCGAATCTCTCTCGCGCTCGGCCCTCAATCAACCAGTCGATCCGTTCTCTCGTAGTTCCGTGGAAATTTCAAACGAAAACTAGTGGCGCATAGTTGTTGTTCACGCAAAATTAATTTACTATATATGTATCGCATAATAGCTCATCAGCATCAGTTCACACGTAATGCTCGAACAAATCAACTTGTGAAAATAATAACAAACTGCGCTGTTACTGTACAATGACTCTCCAGGGGTGGCCACACTGGCTACGTACAAGCAAGCAAAGATATAGTTAGCACGCTTGTTAGCAAACAGTATTCACCATTTCAAATGCGTCATTCTGTATATGAGCGTCCGGCTGGAGCTCTTCGTAGAAGTTTTCCGAAACGCACTCAACATTTGACTGCGAGGGTCGGCGAAGGGCTCGAGCACGTACATCGGGCGGAAAGTCGTAGAGCGGCTCTTCTACCGACTGCTTTGATCGCACCGATTCACACACCAAATACGTCTCAGATGTTGCCAGATGCGTCTGCAAATTCATTATTGGTCATGATGGTGAAACTAAGATGATTACGGTAGCGGTGGATGGCGGCGCGTCTTCATCCGATGCTTGATCATCGTCATCGAAGGAGTACAGCAGCTCGCTGGGAGTCGGACTGTTGGCAAGCTGTCGAGTGTCCATGGGAGGTCGAAGGTGGCCAGCCGAAGTGCAGTCGGACTCGCTCGACGAATTGGTCGTTGCTGTGGTTGGACCGATCAGCACAATGTCCGACGCGTTCAATCGTCGGCGCCCGGAGGGACCGCTGTCGGCATAGACACCGCTGCTATTCGCGTACGCCTTCAATTCAGATGCCAACTTGCTGCGGACATTAGAGACCATGGTCTGGAACTTCTTCTGTCGCTGTTTCTTCGGTCTTTTGTTGGGTAGCCGAGGCAACGACCCAGTGCGAGTCAGCGTCGCCGGCGGAGGTGGAGCGGCGAGAGTGCGCGGGTCCTGGTACACGTCGGTGAGCATCGCAGGAAGACTCGGCCGACGGGGGACGGATCGTGGGCACGGCAGTGTGACGTGAATGTTGCCGTTGGGCAGCTGCTGAAGTCGCAACAACTGAGGCGGAACCTCGAGTTGTGTGAGCACGGTCGGTTCCGCCGCTATTTGCGAGCATCCATTTTGAGCGACTGTCGAAGCGTAGTAGAGCACGGAATCAGACTGCAACGCTGCTGCACGAGTCGAATAAATGTTTTCGGGTACGGCGCAGCCGCCATCGTCGTTGGGAGGTCGGGGAGCGGGGTAGTTTGGTGGCAGTGGTTGATGGTAGGCAGCGGGAGCAGCGCTGACCGTATAGATCAAATTCTTGTCAGCATTCGAGTGGAAACTGTTCGGCGAAGCGTACAAGGTCGACAAAGAAAACGTGTCAGGATGTTTTCGTCTTTTCCAAATGTAGACCATGACGAGCAGCACGAGTACAAGCAGAACGAGTACTGTGACGATCAGCACAAGTAGCATGTCTAAAGACGCACGACGAAGTTGGGATAACGTTTGTCGAACATGCAAATGAGGTACTCACTCGTTTGGCCTTGCACGTCAGTCTCATGAGCAAACAGTTTGCGGAAGGATAACCAATCTGAAATCAACAAAGGCCGTTAGACTACACAGATGGATGGCACAAACAGTCGCCGATTTGGCGGCGATGCCCGCAGAGCATCATTGGCAAATGCGCGCGCGTTTTTAGGCCGCAAAATTGCACCCGACGACTGCAGCGCATGCGCTCGTTTGCTCGTCTGACCAATCGGCATCAGTTGCAACTTGCGCCGTCCTACCGGCTGACGACTGATCGGCTTGGGAGCGAGTTGGCGCTAAGACCCACATTCCGAGGCCGCTGGCGCCCATAACCGATGCCAACTAACCGTAGCAAATCGGCGTGTCCGGACTCCAATGCCCGTCCGCGTCGCACACCAACTGCTCCGTCCCCACCAACTTGAAGCCGTTGACACATTTGTACTTGGCCGTCGCATTGAAGCGAGTATTGCGCGCGTATACCGTTCCATTGTCGACCTTGGCCGGCGGCCCGCAGTCTACTTCTGCAACGCACTTCAACATTCAAAGCTGTCAGCAAAAAAGAAACGAACCAGCGCAGACTGGCACTTCGCCCGACCATTGACCATCGGCTTCACAGACGCGCCACTTCGCGTTGTTGAGTAGACGGCGCCCCGAGGGACAGCGATATTCGGCGAGGGACAGAAAAGTCGTCGTCTCATTGATGAGACGCAGTTCGCCCTCTTTCCATTCGCCTGGATGGTGACAATCGACTGCTGAAAAGCCGGCCGTCAGACCCATCAACAATGAGGGCATCAACTTACGAGTGCATTTAGGAATAGTACCCGACCAACGGCCGTCGGTGAGACATTCGCGTCGTTCAAGATTATCGTCGAGCAACTGGTATCCACGCTCGCACGAGTAGTACGCAAAGGTTCCGATGGCGTATGTTTGGCTCGAAAAAAGCACCCGACCGGCCGCCGGAACACCCGGACTGGCGCAGAACTTTGGTTCTAAAAAATTTCAATATCTCAGTCGTATTTTTTCACTGAGTTCTCGAAGCGCTTGCAAAAAATATGCTAATAAATAAACAGAAAGAAAAATATTGCATACTAAATTGGCAGATCCAGCCGTTCCAGACGGATTGCGCGGCAGGCATCCATCGCCAATCGAGCGGTCGAGCGAGAACGACGGCAAAAGCGGCACCATCTTTGTTCGTTGGAACTGCCGCCGTCTCCTCATCCGCCCAATCGCTGTCGTTGCCGGCCAACTCGACACCATCAGCCCATTTCCACTTTTGCCCTTTCGCGGAGCTCTCATCGGCCGCTGCTAGCACCATTAATCCGATCCAGAAGAACTGCGCATTGACACGGGCGCGGTAGTCGAGTTGACTGCGCAGGAAGATGCGCTGGTCGTTGTCGAGTCGCAACGGCAGCGAACCGCCGTCCTGCAGACAACGGGCCTGCGCGCTCTTCCACGGCAGCTTCTCTTGCGTGCTGCCCACATAGCAATAGCCGTCGTGCATACCAAACACTTCCAAGTTCGGCGACGATTGCCCGCACTGCCATGGCGACGCTAAAACATTGGTCGTGTATTTTCACTGATACGGAAGATTGGCGAAGAGTGTCTCACCGACGGTGGCCGACAAAGCAAACACTTCGCAGATTTGAAGCGAACCGCTACTAGACGTAATGGTCACGTGTCGACCGGATATAGGCTCAGAGCAGATGAACGTGTGGAGCTTCTTCGAACCTGAGAGTACGGTATTTACGTTTGGATTAAACGTCACCGGCACCGCGCGGTGGGCGAAACGAACGAGCGTCAAGCAAACAAAAACAAACAACTGTTGACTGACCAGCGATTGAGCGCCGTCTTGCGCACACATGTCGTTCGCCGTCTTCCTCAGACTCGACGGTGATTTCAATCGAGTCAATTTGCCGATTCGTTGCACCTGAATAGCACCGAATAGAAGCATAGAGACGAAGCGTGTGTACACACGACACGTAGGAATGCGTCCCGGTTCCTCGCAGCCCCCATCACAGCGGTCGCGCTTCACGGGCAAACATCGGCGACGGTCCAGCGCCAACAACCCTTGCGACCCGCCCGATCGGCAGAAGCGCTCGTCTTGACCGGATTTGGACATGGCCCGACTCCTCCTCGGCGCTCTCCCACGGGCTACGCAAATCACTCAGCAAACAGAAAAAAATTGTCGGCCTTGCTCTGTGAACCGTTTTCAGTATGGTGGCTATCGATTGCCCCCCATACAGGTCTCGTCGAGAAGAGCACATACCGGAGAAGAGAATTTCAACAGCGTGAACAGTGTAGGTCTCGAGCAGATCGACACTCCACCAGGGTGTCGCCTCCTTGAGAGTACTCGAACAGCGGCCGTCCAGTCCACCGTCGGTCGAGAGATTGGCGTGCAACGACACCGAGTCACGAATGATCGTCGTCGACTGACGCGCCGGTTTGTACAGAGCGACATTGACTGCTGCAAAGTTCAAATAAACACCTCAGTTACTTCCAAGGAGTCCGTTCCATTGACAGTCGTCCTATCTACCCCCTACTGTGTCGTCCCATGCAGTACCCGTCGATTAGTTGAACGATTGGAGCGCACTCCAGAAACTATTGTCGCGACAAGGATAGAGTTTCTGTTCCTAATGGACAATTGATCGCAGACTGGCACGCGAACCGTACTCGAACAACAACAATTGTCATCAAAAACCCGCACTGCCGGACCGCGCCCGAACGGAAACTGATGGGAAAATGAATACGAGAAATATACGTCGATAAGATAAAAGAAACGAACCGCAAACGGGAGCTTCGTCCGACCAAGAACCGTCGGCCAGACATTCGCGTTCTTCGGCGCCCAGATGCAAGAAGCCGACGGCGCAGTTATACTTGGCGCGCATGCCGGGCGTGTACGGTCCGACAGTCGGGAAGATGACATGGCAGTTTTCGGGTACTTCCGGCTGAGTGCAGTACACCGCTGCTTCTCTATATCAGAACAGTAATTTGAAGGAAAGCGGGTTCAACGGCGGCACATCCATCCATACCCGTGGCAAATGAGCAGACCGACGAAGACGGCGATGATAAGCCGGCGACGCGACTTCAGCACAATGGGGGGCATCGGTGTGAGTCGCCGATCATCGCTGAGCCGCCGACGAACAGCGAAGAAGAAGGCGCTTGAGCAAATCGCTTATTAACAATGCCAGTCGAGCGTCGGCCGTTCGTTACAGCGCGGTGGACGGGGGTCGCAGTCGCCGGCACATCGACGACACGCACCGACGGGGGCGGCAGGGGGTTTAGCCGGCCGGCGAGAATAAACAAGGCCCGTTCGCTCGCTCGGACGACGGCGACGCACAGCAGTGGACGCCCGCTCACCAGTCGATGGGTCGGCCACGGCTCCGCGTGTCCTGCAACCGGGCCAAGTGGCTGTCGGTGGTGGGCGCGCGCCGCAATCCAACGTCTTTTCTAAATAAACTCTCAGCAAACAGACGAGTCGCCAATGCCGCCTAAAGTAGCTGGTCAGCGCCGACGACCGTCTCAAATGGTGTCGGCGTCTGAACGTCTGAACGGAGCGGCCGCGGCGCTGTCGCAACAAGTGGGTCTTCCAAAGGCGCTTCGACCCGTTCGCTCGGTCACCAATGATGATCGCTAAGGGCGCGACTAACCGCCTGATCGTGACTGACGCGCAAAAACGACCGACTTTCCCATCCGACGGCCGATTGGCCCGTGTTTGCCATGGACGACGCGCCCGTCGACAGCTTCCGCCATCGCCCGTCAAAACACAGTTCCTCTCGCGCAATGCGCGCCCGCCCATACCAACGATGCGCATTACTGGCATCGGGGAATAACATCTGTTTATATCTTTTCACAACTAATTCGATATAATCACGAAGAGCTAAAGGTAATTGTCGCATCTAACAACTGCTTTCAAAGCGTCGACACATTTGAGTGTGCATATGAGCATCTGAACAACAAAGCGTGCATCTGATCACATAGAACGGGCCATTTTTCCAAGCTTCCGTAGCGCATATACAGTACTTTTCCAAACGCCGGCAGTGATTATGTTCTTAAGGCTTTGCGTTCTCGACGAATGCCGCACAATGCTGCTGATGGCAGATTCGACAGCCACCGAGTAATCACGTCGATGCGCCAACGAGAAGATGACCTCCTCCAGGTCGCGATTCCACTTCTGTCGGCGGTTGACGCTCTCCTGCAGTCGCCAAAGAACGGCCGTCGGCAACAGGTTCAGGTGGTGGTAGGCGGCGGTGGTGGAGCCGTCCTGCTCGACGCGCTGTCCGCTGACGACGACGCGTTCATTGGCTGCCAAGTAGGGCGAGTAGAGCGCATCGAAACGACTCATGTTTGCCTTGACGATGTTGGCCACTTTGTTGCGGTCTTCACCAACCGTTGATCGAAAGTCGCCCTGATACGAAAGCGAAGCAATCTTCGTGAACAATTGCTCTAGCGTGAACGATTCGGGCAGTAGCAGCAAAGCTGCGTGCACGGCACTCTTCAAGTTGACATCAAGTGCCGACTCCAGCTCCATCGATTTCGGTTCAGTCAGGCGCAGCGTTGGCTTGTGCAGTCGACCACTGACATAGAGGAACTCCCAGTCAAGAAGATCAGCAATTAGATGACCTGTTTCGATCAGTCCGTACTTAATCTGGCGCCCTGACGACGTTCTCACGAGCGTGTTGTAGAACACGTGAGCAGCGTACTTTCGTTGAAAGGTCGCATTGGCACTCGCACCGAAGTATTTGATGGCGGAATAATGACGTCGATTGCGCTTAAGGTTCTCTCGATGAAACTGTTCTGCATCTGACACGGCCACGATGAAGTCGACCATGTTACGTTTCAAGTCAGCCGAAGTCTGCGGAACCGCCCCCGATCCGTAAGCGAACGCCAGATCGATTGTCTCGTCCGGCAGACAAGACATCAGTTGTCTCAGTTCGTCCAAATTGGCCGAATCCATCTTACTCATCGTCGCAGATTACGTGAGTCTCTCGCAGGTCATGTCTGCAATTGTGACTTTATTTCCACAATGTTCAATCCAATTCTTTAAAAGGATTATGGTTTGAAACAGTAGGCAGACCTATAACTCGAATCGGACAGAAAAGTATCCGACACAAAGGCTCCTTTCACGGGCTCCGACACATGATTTCATCAAGGGCTA
>JAQGAX010000300.1:0-18602 GCA_034698105.1 Plectus exinocaudatus | reverse complement strand
CTCGAGTAGAAGCCACAGAAATCTCAATGCAACAGAGTAAGATTCCGCACTGATCTGCGTTGAAAGAATACAAAAGGTCTTGTTTGCTAAAAGACCACCACAAAGCTCCTTTTTCCTTCTCATTGTCATTACTTTTGTCATAAATACTTCCACACAGGAAAGTTTATGAGACGTAGCAATACGTCATTTGCTTCAGTGTTTACATCCATATAAATGCAATGATAGCAATTTGCCAATTTGCATTGTCTGCGAGAAACAGTACTGCTGAACGGAGACAAAGTTTAATATTGGTGTATGCTAGTGGAACAAAGCGGCCAATCGGTTAGTCAGCAATGTGGGGGCACGTTGGCGTTTCCTAACGAGAGCGGCGGTCGGCGCATTTCGACTCGATTAAACGCGGTTTGTGGCCCGGCCTTTATCGTTACCAGTTAGGCCAAGACGTCGGCACATACTGACTCGATTAAGCTCACCGATGAACGGGATAGTACAAAGTCCAGATGAGATTGCGACCGAGCCTCACACCAGACTTTTGAGTCAGCAGAGAAGGACACGAATTGGGCGTGGGCGGGCGGGGGGTGGGGCTGCCGTGACCACGGGGTATGGGGGTTATATTATCCCTCTTCCAGGCAACTGGATACCGTACTCAAAAAATGGCGGGGCTTATAGTCGAAAAAATTATAATTTTTTGAAATTTTTTGGCTAATTTTGGAAAAATGTTGAAATTTACACTAGTTAGAAGTGAGTTTTGATCGTCTGGGGGGCGATGTAATCCCAAGACCAAAATTTTTGCCGATCAGCCGCTGGGGAATCACAGTTTTTCAAAAAATATCCCTTTTTGCTTTATACATATGCAAACTTTCGATTTTACCCCCTACTCAGGACATTGGTGAAGCCAACTAGGCCAAATGGAGCGCTAAGGGGGGCCCTAAGGGAAACGCCAAGGGGCGCTCTGCTAGTGCAAAGATGGCGCCGCGCCAAAAAGTGGCGTCATAGTTAGACCTCTGGCGCCCAAAGTACATGATCCTATCCTGCTCCAACGGTGACCTCTTTGCCATCTTACGAAGACTGGCAATACACCGGCGGCCGGCGCCGACTTCTGTCAGTCGTGCTGTATCGCGGTACCCGTTGTGCTCATTCAACCGAACTAGCTGCCGGTCTATTCACCCACTGGGTTCCTGACGTCACCCAGTGTCTTGAATGTACGCAGACTCTTCGCTTCGCGGCAGATTCGAGGGCACCGCCAGTTTACGGAGCAGTCGAAATAGAACCAATCGAACGCCGAACTTCTCGGGCCCGCATAAACATAGCAAGCTGAAGCAATCAGAGTGCTTCTCTTGTTGATTGTATTTCAAACTAAGGGCTTCCTAAGGAAAGCATACAGTGTTTGCATTCTATTACGATCACACAGCTGCATTCTTGATAAGTAAAAGAGAGTACAAATAACAAGAGCAAATAGTTAGAAGGTGCCATTTAGAATCAAACAATAATTGTTTTGCATTTATTGTTCTGAACTTGTTATGAGCAGTATGTTTTAGGTACAAAGGGTTCGTGAGAGACTGCCCAAACGGAATGCTCACAGAAGCCGTAAGTTGTGTTTAGCTCATAAGTTTAAACAGAAGTCTAAATTTTGCATTTTTCAGGGATTTCAAAAAATCTATAAGCAGTTCTTCCCACAAGGCGACCCGTCCGACTTCGCCTCCTTCGTCTTCAAAGTTTTCGACGAAAATAAGGTTTGTTTTTTATGATAAGTACGATTACGATGCGCCACGATAACAAGTTAGAAAACCCGTTAACAAAAATACACGCACAAACTCATTTTCTGTTAGACTGAGACTTTGGCGTATGGTTTTTATGCATTTTTGCACGGCGCCCCTTTCTACTAGCAAAGTGGCCCTAGGCGCTCCTGGCGTTCTGGATGTAGCTCAGCGCTCTGAGGTCGTGGTCTCATTGGTTTCACCGATAGCGCGGGTCTGGGTACAGCTGTAGACTTAACTGCTCCACTTAATGCCAATGATCCTATCCGAGTCGCGACAGACTAAACAAACGATCGCATCTGGCAATTACTCACAGAATTTTGTGAGTTCCCATCGCCTCTTCAGCCGCCTCCAGCCTCGAGGTCAGACGCGAACGTCCAACAGGTGGGAACTGTCAACAAAACGAACGGTGTTCCGTTCGTAAAATTCAGATTCGAATGCATCTGCGCCGTTACGAAGCATTCCTAGTGCAAGGGGCGGATTATAGTTGAGACTAAAGAGACCATGGTCTCAGAGTCTCCCTACCTCTGGGATGGCCAACCGCAGGTACTGTTCGGCTAAAACTTGTCACTCGAGAGCTCAAATTCATGACCAAGCACTTCCTCTCTGTGACACTCTAAAATTGTCAAATTTTTACCACCAGCACCCTCAATATGTAACTTTTTCTTAAGGGCCCACCAGAGTTAGTTCCCAAGGCCCCCAACACCCATCTATAACTTTGCAACAGCGCGTTGAGGATTGGAGCTGGCTTTTCAAGGATTAGCTTCAGTAGTAATTTTGCTCAGTGGTGCAGAAATGTCGCTATTTAGTGGGAATTGTTTTCAACTCTTGAACACACAGATCCGTTTACAAATTGATCGTTTACTCTCTATGGAAACGAATCTAATTGCCTCCGCTTCATATTTTATTCCGAGGACTCGTTACATTTGAACCGTGCACGTCCTCCGGGGTTCTCGTTTCCAAGCAACCAGCAACCAGTACGCCACCTGCTGCGTTTTGGTGGTGATTACGACTACTCTTAGAGCGCGCACGTATGTGTGTGTTAGGACCTGACTGAGATTGGTCAGAGGTTAATTTATTGATCTGTACAGACACGGAAATAGCACTGGCAGAGTTTCGAGAGTAAGAGGCTTGCCCTATTCAATATATCATGTGAAATTGTGCGCGATGCTATTCGAATCTGAAGTACGAAAAGTGTAATCGCCAGTTGGGAGAGCATTTGCCACAAGTCCCCAGTCACTTCGACCCACTTTTGATCGACGAATTATTCGACGAAAAATTCGTTTTAACCAAAATTTTGCGAACTTCGATGCATGTATCCCAAAATATAACATGAGAACATCACACACAGACAAAACAATTGAATCGTCAATCGAAAATCAAATTAGCATTAGCGACGCGAAAAAGTCAATCGACTTCTAAGTTGCGACCGAGAGAGGTGGATTGTCCGCCATGCGAAACACAGCAAAGTTTGGCTCGCTCGTAAATATTGTTCGGCCACGAAGAATAACTTTTCATATGACCACGAAATGATGCGAGACCGACACCATAATTAGCCAAGTAACCATTAAGTTTGACTGACAATTTATGACATCATCTTAACTCGACCACGCCTATTACGTGGCTTTTATTATTCTACGTTTCAGGATGGAGCCATTGAATTCCACGAATTTATTAGAGCATTATCAATTACATCGCGAGGGAACTTGGACGAGAAATTGCATTGTACGTTTGCGTTTGTATAATAACTGCTATATTTATTATATTACTCTTCACTTCAGGGGCATTTAAATTATACGATCTCGACAACGATGGATTTATTACCAGAGATGAGATGCTCTCAATCGTAGGCAGCATTTATAAAATGGTCGGCAACACGGTTAAGCTGCCCGAAGAAGAAAACACCCCGGAGAAAAGGGTCGATCGCATCTTCAGAATGATGGATAAAGTGAGCGTATCCTTTATGTCGCGTTTTCCACAGAAATCTGCTGCTTCCCGCGTATTGCTAAGCCGATTTTTAAATGGGTTCCGATTCCTAAACTTTTTTAGGAGATAAGAAAACTAGGCACATCGTCAAATGAAAAGGTAACAGTCCCGTACCGTTTGGGTTGCCAATACTAGTGCTACCCCTCCTCCATCTTTCATATAACATGCTCTGGTCAAAAACTGAAATACTATAGAACGGACTGAATGGATTACAAGTGGATAGTTGTGGAAAAAATATGACTTCGCTCCAGAGATGTAGGTATGGGTGAAAAATAAGGATTATCCGAAATTGGTCAAGACCGCGAATATTGGTGGGGGGATTTTTTGTGAGCAGTCAAAACCGAGAATATCCGAGGATTTTCTGTGGTCTCTCAACTTTCTGATCAAAATTGGATTACACGAGATTGGTCAAAACCGGGCAATGCCGGGAATCGCTTTCCTGGGTGCTCGACAGCTCGACCTACATCTCTGCCCGATCCTGCTCTTATTCCTATACCAGTCTGCTTCTGTCTTATGTGAACCCCTTCTCTTGCCCTGTCATCTTTACCATTTCAAATTCTGAAGATGTAATTGGAGCTGGGTAGCGTGAAATCCATTAAGCATGCCACTTACACGGTGTTGCTTATGCATGGGGTTGCATAAGATAACCATTATCGATAACAAACATTTTCGGCATCAAGCTGGCGCAGGGCGAAGCTAATGCAACGATCGTTTTCAGAACAACGATGCACAGTTGACTTTGGAGGAATTCAAGGAGGGCGCCAAGGCTGATCCTTCTATTGTACACGCCCTCTCACTTTACGAAGGGCTAACCGCTTAGCAATTATCCTAGTCGTCTGTTCGCTGGGCAACTTGGCTTTGAATATTTTTACGCTATTATCGCTTTTTTGGAGATGGTACAAGATATTTTGTGGCGTCCGCTTTGCTGAATTTTATATTAGCGCGCAAATTCAACTGCGATTGTGACATTTTCTTTGGCAATTCATTTTGGAGACGGGCACTGGAGCAGCCAAATTTCGCTTTCCCTTCGCACACATGTGTCCATTTCATGATCATCGAGATATTGGTCGATTCTTTTAAGCACTTGCCTTTTAAATATAGCTCACGTTTCAGCTCTCAATGTAGGTCTACAACCATTTAGGTAACAAAATTAAACTATTTTGCGTCTGTTTTATGTAAGTAACATGAAAATATGCAATAACAAACCTTGTTTGTATTACAAGGCATAAGAGCTAAGGAATCGGGCAATAATCTGACAACGAAATCATACATACATCTGAATTCAAAGGTCGCTATTTTCATTTCTCAATAGGGTATGTTTATACCTACAGTATGACGATTTGACCAATCGTCACTTTTGTACTTTGTACTTTGCTTCATCGCTAGAAAAAGACAACTGATCAAATCGTCATTGGTATAAACTTACCTTTTAAGTGTCGCACAGTTCGCGGCGTGACTCATTCCCCACAGCAGAAATTCTTTTGCAATTCAAACTTAAATTGTAAGGGATTGTTCTTAGAAGTGCTGATATTGATCAGGGGCGTGCGCAGAAATCAATCAACTTGAGGGTGGGCGTGAGAGACAACTGGCCTGCGCATGACGAAAGAGTGCGCTCAGCGCCAAATAGGTTGAGAGTTAGAGAGTCTAGGAGTGCGCTGAAGCGCCCCTGGTGCCACTGAAGGCAAAAATTGACATATTTGAGGCTTCCGTTGCATAAAAACAGCTTTAAAATTGTACCCGACTGAGTTTGTCCCTTTTTAGCGCAGATGGCAAAAATTTATCAAGTTTTCTTCGTCGCAGGCCAAAAGTTGACCAGTTAAGTCAAAAGGGGGTGGTTTTCTTTCTTTTTCACTGCCAAAAACCAGAGGAAGAGTTCTGTACCATGCGTTTATACCCGTTAGACATTTCTCGCGCACGCCCTTGATATTGATTATTACTCTCCAAATCTCGTGCAATTTTCCGGGCAAAAATGCCAACGGTTGTAAGTTTTGTGATACTATTCGCTTTGCACATGCATTTGAGTCCCCATTCGCTAGCACCGTCACCTTCTGCCATTGCTTCGCACGTTCATTTGTTCATTCAACACATTGGATGCGTAGATGGTAAAAATTCGATTTGTGCTACACAACGCAGAGCTGCAATGCTAATGTTATCTCAGAATAAAGAACGGAACGCCTTAAACAAAGCTTTGAATTAATCTATCCGCGAAAAATATCCGCGAGCAAAAACCTGGTCGTTCTTTGCAAAATGAACATGACGCACACAACATTAATGTTTCAAGTATTCTGCAATCTTTGCTAAAGTTTCCGGTCCCTCCACTGAAATCGGCCAACCGCGCCCCATACACTGTACACATTGTCCATCTCTGTAACTTGTCAAGAGGCCTGCAGGGAATAAGGTTGATTGTAAGGATAACATTAAATCAATTGCTGTGACAAGTGACATCACATATAGGCCTTCTGTCGGCATGACGTGATAAGTGAATTCACAATAGTGTTCGCCAACACCACGGCACTACATCGGTGAAACTTCGACATCGATCTGTTCAAAATGTATCTCTTCTTGGCAAGCTTTTGTCTCCTTACTTTCAATGCAGTCCTGTTCTGCGAAGCTAAGGCACAAAACTTTCATCTCGGTAGAGTTATTGCATTTTCATTCTTTGAAGTGTGGTCAAGTTGTACTTCACCTCTACTTTATCGCTCCTATTTTAATTTCGACATGAATACAATTAAATAATGTTTACTTTTGCTTTAAAACTTGAAATTTTCTTTGATTTCAAAGAGTCTGTTAAATTGTCGGGTGTCAGGATTTTGTTGCTTCCAATGTTTCATATCTCGGATTTGATAAAGAAATATATTACAAAAATATCACAAAATTTTTAGAAGAACACATTTTATCCTGCAAAAAAGCGCTTGGAAAAGAGGGAACCGTTTGCAAACTGCTGATCGACAAGGAACCCCAAGAAGAGATTGTTCCGGAATGTTTCGACGAGAAAAACGAAAAGGACGGATCTAACAGAGTCTATTGTCCTGTGCAATGCGACAATCCTGACCATGGCACAATCTTGAAAACAATTCCTAGCAACAGTCGCAGCTGTAATAAGTTTTATACGTACCAATTGGAACGCCGTCCAGATAACAAGTGGTACATTTGGCGATCGGGCGACTGCCTAAATATCGAGCTGTCACTAACGGTGCATTGTCGCATCCCGCAACCTTGATCACTGATTATCGGCTCATTTCTCTATTTTAGTCTACAGTATATCCTATTTTAGTTTATATGTGGGTTCCATTTCACTATTCGGCTGAGCGGCCATTGGGAAGAGGGGAGTTATGCGAAGGCAGCTGCCAAGACCTTATTCAGGAACAAAAAACTTGACAACAATGAAGCAAAAAGCCGAATAAATTCCTCTGTCCATCCAGTCAGGATGGATTCGCTAGAAATCATAAAATATTGTAAAATTTTACTAATATTTTTAAATAATTTAATAAAATATATTTTACTGCGGAGATCAGAATCAAAAGTACTCTAATCAATCATGTACACTAATCAAAAAGTTTGAGATGTGCACAAAGTAGAAAAAAACGGCACAGTTTCGGCTCACAATGACCACAACAAACATGATCACAATGACCCAATCCTGTATTTTGCGTTTCTTTTTTGAGTAACAAATGTATACTTTTTGTAGACATACGACATAAAACGTTCGGATATTCGTGCAAATCATATTCGTGCAAGTCCTTGAAGTTGAGACATACATAATCGCCCATTGTACAGTACAGCAGAGATGGGCACGGGTTGTATGGGGTCAATATACACCCCATGAGGTCTAATCCGCCGCAGAAGATTTTTTTGCACAGATTAGCTCTTTCGCCACATAGTGGTTGATGTGTATAGTGAATGGGATGGGGTTTTTCGCCTGCTGAGTGCGGATATACACCCCGAGACCCAAACCCATGCCCATGGCTGTTGCACAGCCATGATCGTGCCTTCGGTTGTGCTATCTGTTCTGAAACACAAGGGCGCCTGACAACTGCTTGTACTAAAGGGGCGTCGACAAGCCCCATTAATAGCGAGGGGCGCCAAGCCAAGGATGGCACCACAGCCAAACAGAGGGGCAGCACGGTAGACCCTGTCTACAGTTATTCGATTACGAACGAATATTAGTGTTTTATTCATATGCAATTATGCTGCCCATGTATTCGGCGATCGAGCTGGTAAGATGCGATTTGGATTGCCGCTCACGGGCACCCACAAGACCTTGGAACGACACGTTAGCAGCGCCTTGATGCCCAAGCGAATTTCTCTGAACCGAGTGATATAGATGAAAATGTTGACCATTGCGTTCAGATTTAGCATCAAGTAGAACACGTTGAGATTCGTAAACAGCTGCAGGCTGACTACAGCCATCGGAATGATGTAGAAGGTGAACGTACAAAACGTAGACATTCCAAGAGCTAGCGTAGCTCTCTTCAATCGTTCGAACTTATCTGCGTCGCTGAAGACATGATTATTGGATAATGCCTAAAATGCACAACCGTAGTAAACTTACGATATTGATAGCACAACAAATTAATCTATATTAATGACACACAGCAAATCGTCACATTTTGTAAAATTTACGCTCTAATTTTGTAAATAAATTTAGTAAAAATGTCACCGATTGTTTAAATTTGTTGGAGGATGGATATATGGACTAATAAAGAATGGACTAGAGCGGAAATCATACATAATATGCCGGCGGCTTTTTTAGTGGCTCCCTCAAAGGGCTTCGTTCAAAAGCAGCTAAAAGAGAGAAATAAAGGAAGTCGAAGGAAATTATGTTGGTGTATTTATAAAGGAGAAAGTTCGTACGATATTCAACTGGATCAAGACCGGTACGTAAATGATAACGCTCGCCAAAGTTCCAAAAAGTAAAAACTTTGTGAAATATGGATGATCCTCTGGAGTGAAATTGTGACCGACAAAGCAGTAAGCCGGCACATCGGCTATTGGCTCTATGGTGTAAGTGTCAATCAAAGCCCAGATTATTGGAATGAAGACGATCGAATAGGCGGTGCCAACGAGGCAGAAAGCATAGCGATTCGTGAAAGAGTAGTAGCGAAGGGGGATGGAAACAGCGAGCATACGGTCAACTGATATAACCACCAACATAAGGGCGGCCACCGGTTGCGACCATACCCACAAAATTACCCAGGGCGTCATGAAACACTGCCATTTTGTGACCAGAACGAAAGCTGAAAATAGTTGCTAACGTATTATTGCAACGTGACAACTGTAAGGACACTTAAAGGGCAAGAACACAATAACGCTACTTTTACATTGTAAATTGATAAATTGCACGGCTTTTCTGAATAGCAGAGACAGATTCGTCATTCATTCGCTTGCCAATAAGTCTCTCAAAACAAAGAAACAATGAGGCGAGACGTCTTTCCGATAAACCTCGGAATGAGTTCCGCGTTTAGGTACTTTAACTTTTTACCGTATAATTATACGTTATACGTTATGAACGTTATACTGTAATCTAAGTAACCTAAACCTTATACAGTAACCTAAACCTTAAACGTTATACAGTAACCTAAGTTATACAGCCTCAAGTTGAACTATCGGTTTTTAAAAACGATAACTACAGAATCCAGGAATAAAATAGCTATGACGAATTCGGTTATCTTCGCAAATAATCAGAATATTTCATTTAAATAGAAATATGTATTTATCTTGTATAAGCTTAGGGCCGCATCAGCAATGATGGATGCATTTGGAAATCATATTGCAAAGTGTAGGGAATCGATTTTCCGAAATCACCTTACCAGTTCCCTTTGACACCATGATTAGTCGGCCAACTGCCGCAACCAAAAATGCGAAACCAGCAACTCCGTCAGCAAAAGCTAGCGCCGCTATTATAACAAACTGAAAATAGTAAACTTTCATTGCATTCACTGAAAAATTCTTAACATATTTTAAGGTCAAAATCAAATGTTACCTCCAAAGAGCAAGAAAAAGCAGATTGTATAGCAAATCGAATTAATTAATTAACTATTTTTTCAAGAACATAACCTCTTTCTGTTGGCGTAGTTTGGCAAAAACTATGACTGCAAGTACGATGGGAAAATTTGTCATTGTCAAGATTACACCCTCGGTGCCATATAGCACCCACGAAACGATCCAGTTCTCGAGTTCTCCTGCAGTAATCACTTGTTCAACGAGACCATCGGATCTATTGCGTAACAAAGACATTCTGTACGAGGATCAGCTGAAAAACATACACAGTATAATTTTGAATTCACATCAGCTATGTCCTCTTTTTGAAGCCGCGTCGAAATCTACGTCGAACATGCTACATCGATAATCACCGAGTGAATTTCACCCACCCCTTCCAGTTACCTAACCCAACTTAAATCAATATGAGACACCATATCTGTGGTGTGTGGGTCATATCGAATTCGCAAATTTTAGCCAGAAGTGATCATTGGGAGATTTGGGGTCTTCCACAGCTCCATAATTCCCATAATGCCCACATAGTATGGCCAGTGTGCAACTTTCGAGTCGGAAACTTTCGAATCAGAATTGAAAAAAACACTTTCGCCTGTCGTCGCAGGCTCATTTAAAAGCAAATTTTTTAGCTTTTGACGGTGGCAGTTGGAACAGGGTGAGCGTATCACCTAAACTTTGGAATGAAAAAGGAAAATACAAAGCAGACACAACGAGAAGCGCAAAGGACAAACAGATTTATGACCAAAAGCATTTTTTCGACTTTTAGGTACGTTTCGTATTGTATCTCTCAGCACAATTATTATAGAATTTGGCTTGTTTTTACTATGAAAAAAGAAATAAGTAAGCGACAGGAGATTTGGTATTAAAAGTTAATCAAATTCAGTTGGTTCAGCTTGCTTACCGGCATCAAAAGTCTATTGTTAGCTCGACTGGCTCAATGATAATGAGCAAGCTCATATAACGACTTTCCGACAAAACGAACCTATCTTGAATCCGGAAATTTGACATAAGATTTCCGGATCATCTTCTTAGGGCCACTCAAATATTGACAAAGACGTTTTTGAGTAGGGAGCACCTTTTTGAACCACTCGACTACTTGGAACAAAAATAAAATTTTGAAAAGATTCAATTTCATTTCCGTTTGTTCTTGTCGACAGTGGAAAGGTATATTAATTTGATTTGCGATAAGTATTGAAGCGGCATAACTATGCAATATAATTAATACTCAGCGCATGTATGAACTCTTCCAGTCAGAAAATTGCAATTGTCAAATTTTCGTTTGCATTAAGTCTAACGAATTGATTCATGTGCGTGTTCTCATTTCGCTAGAACGAAATAAAATTGTCGGAAATGACGCTCTACGCTTGCGTGCTTCGTTTGTTGAGTCAGATCAGAATAAAGGACTGCATTTTTGTCTGATTTGTTCGTGCGATCCTTAAAACTGGATTGAAATACGAATGAACACATGCCGACGCCGTCTCAAAGAGTGGCAATACTCGACATTTAGCCATCAGCGTAGAATTTTGTGCTTTTCGAAGGAACCTCTAGATGACGGATCTCTGAGTCTCGGATCTGTGGATCTCGGAATCCTGGACCTTTCTTTGGATCTCGAATATCTGAACAGTGAACTCAATCTCGGAAAAAACGGACTAACTCACGCACGCACCCTCATACTGCCGTATACCATTGCGTAGCACAATCGTCACGCGGAGCCAGTAGGCGTCCATTGCCAACGAAACGAGCAAACTCTCAGTTTCGTACGTACTGTTCTATGGCGCACGATGGAATTTTAATGCTGAGACGGAGTATCAGTTACGCCTCTGGTGTTCTTGGCTTTGTTTGCTCTTCTGAATTTGTTATTGAATGCGATCTGAAGCTAATAGCGGAGGTATATTCCATAGAGCACTCGTATATTTTGTCTCCCTCACGCGCTAACACTTTTAAGGGCGAATAAATAAAACGTATCGCGCAAGCGCGGGTGAAAATGGCACTTCATTTTTTGCAAGGAGCTAGGGCAGGATCTGGAAACGTTGGTCTGTAAGAAGTGGCTGAAACTGCCGCTCAGATCGTCGCTTGTAAGAATAGAACTGGTCTTTTTGTGATACATATTGCAGTGATACGACTAATACCGTTTTTGGGATTCTTTCCGATCACACAGGTACTCTTTAAATTTTGATCTCCACTAATTGCATAATAGAGAATGAAACAAAGCATTAGATGTTTTGTTAATTCACTGGTTCATTTCATTCAAACTGCAACCTAAGCTCTAACCTTCTCATACGCTACTGAGACGAACGGAAATAATAATATGCTCCTGACGCCTGCAACAAAATATCTGGCCACGCTTAACCTTCTTTTCTCCATTTTTATTCGTTATCTTGTCTGCCAGCTTCTCTTCTCTACTCTTGGAATGCGCAGTGCTGGCTCTATTTTGTATCTTTTGCATAGGGGTATACGCTAACTACGTAACGCGATTTTTCGCATTTTTGTAAACCGTTCAAATAACGCTTTCGTAATGCTACATATGGTCAAACGACACCCCCTCCCTTTGCTTAAGTACAGCAGTGACGTCATGGCGTAGCGCTCGCGTAAGAGGGCCTCTGTGACCCCCCCACCCTTGTCGGAGCGTTACGTAATTTGTTTATCGCTGCACAAGGGCTCTGGGTCGCGCGTTTACCTATAGAGTGGATCGGAGCTCCGGACCCTGGACCGACAGCTTTTAGGGCATATTGTACCAGAACGGATCGAGTTATTTGAAATTAGGTTGGAACGTGGACAGGAGCTGATCAAAAAATCGTGGATCAATCCATCTTTAGTTGTTTCTGAATGAGAACCATATGATTTCCGTGCGATCTGTGGCGGACTATAATCATACATTCTGCGCTAAGCCTGAATCCTCAGGCATCCAAGAGGCCCGATGTCCCCGCGGGGTGTCCCCCAAGTACTACGATGGGCAAGGGGACTAGAAGCCATGGCGTCACTGACCTCCGCTACGATCCACCCCTCGAGCCTATTTCGGTAAAGGGCAACCGCTGAGATCTGTGCGTAGCCGATCAAATTTGTTTTACCGCAAGCTGAACTTCAGTGATCATGTAAAACAGCGCTGTCATTTCAATGAATCCTCTATGACGCCGCAATTCTTTTCCAGCCCTTGCATTGTTAATGAGGCTGCTCTGATCACGAGTTATTTCGAATATGATCCTTGTTCCCTGTGAGGGGCGGACGCGGTGTTCAATTCTCGGCGCATGCTGATCGCTTTTTAGACATACCACAGACATTATTTGCCCAGCTGAGCATGACGCAGGCGTTGCCTTTAAAGGCGGATTTATTCCTGCGACGACAGAACAAGCCTCATTTGTTTTTATGGTGTAACGTAGTCAGATATGGGCCACGTGATTAGGCTTCGATGGGCTGTGGTTGACAGCCGACGGTCCAAACCCCATTCTACCCAGAGAACATCCGAAAAAAATTGGCCACTAAAAGTTACGTCATATTTCGTAACCCTAAATTCAATATATAAAGTTCTATCCTATCCCTTACTGGAATTACATAAGCCCATATACCCCACGCCCACTTCTGAGCATAGTATATTTATAGAAGTGACCATTGGTCAAATCGTCATTGGCACAAACCTAGTTTTAGTGCAGCGTCGCGGTGCGCCATCTTTATCTTCCTCTGCGCAAACTGTGGCACAATTTCATGGATAGTTAAAGGGTTGAGATTATCTCCTCAGATTTAACTGAAGTAAGTGGAGTTTGGGTGATCCCCCTTTAGAAGTTAGCCGAAGGTCGCAAAATTCAGGCAAAAGTAGTGGCTGCATGAATTTCTCTTGGCACTTGTGATGACAACTCGTCAAAGTTTTGAGAGTTTTCGACAAAAGCTGTGCTTGTTCTCCCTTGATGTTGAAAACTCTTTGATGGCCATTTTGCTGTCATACTTTATAATTTTTGCTATTGTTGTTTAAGAAACTAATTAAGTAGGAACATTCTCAGAACTTCAAAACTTGTCCTCCGAGATATAGTTACTTGATTCAACAGGGATCATATATTTCGGATTAGCTCTATGAGCTAACAGATGCTTTCCAGCATTACTCATTCATTTTATTTTATTGTTTTTGCTCGCCTTTCCGTTCAATTAGCCTCCATAATTTCCTCCATTAGCCTGCATCATCATTTCCGCAAGAATTGTTTCTTTATTCATGCACGCATATTCATTATATCGCAAAGCCATTGTCCAAAATTACCATAAATAAGGCAGCAGCCAATTAAGAAGACGATCACGCTTTGATGGCGAATCTCTTTCACTGAACAATTTCAGATCGAAGAGCAAGCACAAATAAAGTCGTAAAATATGATTGAAAATAAGGAAGTACATTAAAGGCCAAGGTCTATTAACTGGTGTCTCCGTGAAGCTACTAGCCGAAGGAATGGAACCATACTACTGCCCCTCGAAACCTGGCGCCGAATCATTTTCTTGCACAGTAAGCTTTTCTCGTGTTTTCTGCTTATTTGGAAAGCATCTGCTGCAGTTGATAAATAAATATCCAGTGGAAATCAACTCTTCAACTGAGCATATTTATAATAAATCTATCTAAGTGATACGCCTATAGGTGGCCGTCGATACGATGTCAAGGCGGCCGTGCATTCGACTATAACCCCCTCCGCATGCAAACTGCGCTAAATTCAAAATTCATTTCGCTGCTTTGCACCAAAGGTTAAACTTCGTTTTTCTTAAATTTTTTCCTTGATTCTTTCCTTTAAAAGCACGTGGTGGTGTGGCAAAAATTCCTTTCATAGCCTTTGGATTAGGACCCTTGTGCGTACATGCTTTGAGGCAGACGATATTATTCTGGACTTTGATAAACAGATCAAATAACCAACAAAAGTGATACTTTCAGATATCTAGAGCGACAGCTAACTGCAGTTGCCGAGCTGATGGCCTAGCTCAGCAGGACGTTTCGCAGCATGCAAAAGACGAGATGATTTGGAATCTTTATCTCTATGGTGTCGAAGGGATCATTTTATCGTTCGTCAATCTACCGGTCGTGCTGCTCATCTCATACTATCCATTGCTGCGCAAACAGAAGGAGATGATTATGGTGGCTGGACTGTCCTTGGCCGATGGATTTCATGGTGTCGCTTTGATTGTCGCTGCAGCTGGAAGGCTCGCAGTAATTCAATCCGGAGACGGTGAGATTATTTTGCTCTGTTGTGTTCATGCTTTCTGGTTATATCTCGACTTAGATGAGTTTACGATTTACGAAGGGGTGTACACCAAAGCTGGTGCTAGAGGGTGGGCACAGATGGAGCAACCTTAACTTGTCTTTCTTCAGAGGCGCTGACAAAAATACTAATGTTCCCCTTTGAAATTTTCGATTCCCCTGGGTACTGCGTTTTTCTAATAAGAGGGTCAACTCATTTTCGGAAAAGCATGCAAAATAAGAAGAAGGACCTCTCTTAACTAAAGCCTCTTATGAGGAGAAAACGAGAACGTTGAGTTGCAACCACTAAGGTTGCGAGCATACCTCTGTACCTGAAGTTTTTCTTTTCAGGATACGTGCTCGTGTCTCGCTGGGAATGCCTTTTGAAATCCTGGAACTTGTTGTTCATCTTTTCCTGGCCGCTCGCGCCCATCATGCTTCTAATGATCTCAGTCGATCGCTTATTAGCCGTTTTAACGCCATACAAATACTACAACTTCACCTGTGGCTACGCGATCAAATTGGTCGTTGGATTCTTTGCGATGCTTATACCAATTGCCATCGCCTGCATCGTTTCTTCTCACAGTTACCAGAATATCGAAAATCCCGCGTACTGCCTGATTCAATTCGCCTACGCCGATTGGTACCTGTACTCATTATACGCGATTAGAATTGGGACAACCAGCGCCAGCGTGCTGCTTTTTATACCCATCTTATACCTCTTGCAACAGGTGAGTAACGAGAACATGTGATGGCTATGGTTCAGCAAATGAGGGGAAGGAGTGATTTCTCCCAAAAATTTTGGCTGTGAGGCATAAGGCATACATGTAGAAGGTGGCGAAAGTTGGGGGGGGGTCCACGTTTTCCCCTGAAATTTGAGGGGTTCAGGCTTTCTTATCGCAAAAAATTGACATTTTGGCGCGAAAATTTGAATTTCCACCAATTTTTTCAAAATTTTGTCAATTTTCCAGGGGTTCATGTTTTTTCTCCAGTTGGAGGTGCAGGGTACCCTTACCTCCTATTGGAAGTTTTGATTGAAAATCTGAAAACAATATCATCGTCTCTTTCAATTTGCAGAAGACAAAGATGAGTTCGTCAAAGGCGGCTGCGAATCAAATGCGTCGCCTTCGATCAATTACCATAACCCTCGGAATCAGTTCATCCTTCTCCATCATTTTCCTCGTCATACCTGACATATTATTCATCCTACCATACCTATTTTCTAAAGTGCCAGCCGTACCTTCGCTCATACTTTTTGGTCTGAACAATTGCAACGCTATCTTGAACATTTTTATCTATACCCTGCGCTTTAAAGACATTCGTGTATGTCTGAAATCGCTATTTCATCTGAATCGGATTTTTCCGTCGGCTACGATTTCGTCGGGTGTCTTTTTCGTCAAAGGGCCAATATGCCACATTGTGCATGAAAGCAAAATGTAATGCGTTATATTCAATCACCGTATTAATACTAATTACAGTCGAACCCGGATATAAGAGCAGGCTCGGGAAATCGAAAAATGGCTCTTATATGTGGGTGCTCTTATATCCGGACTCAATTATGTGTTAAAGCATAGTACAAGAATCAAATGGGAGTCTAAAAGCTGCTCTTATATCCGGGTTGCTCTTGTATTCGGGTCTCTTTTATCCGGGTTCGACTGTACAGCCCTCTCTGAGAGTACGATCCCTCTAATAGTAGTGATAATAGTACTATAATGATGATTTCTTGTAGTACGATCCCCTAGAGGGGGATTAAAAATAGTGCGACCGGCCGTACTATTAGAATAAATACGATAATTAAACTTTGTCACAAAAATGACTCCATATCGCAACAGTATGATGAAAGTAAAATATGAAATGTTATTTTGCACTACAGTAATTAAGAACACTGTTACACCAAGGGATTATCTCACAAAACCATTGTAATTACAGTCATCCCTTTTTTCTCAATTTAATTACAACAGATTTATTAAATAGGCCCCAAGCCAGTGAGATACAATGCCGTGAAAGAATAGGATAGCGCGCGATACGTTCTGAATGATTAATCCAAACTAGAGGCGGCACAGACTTTGATCAAATGGAATTCCACCGCCACAGGTACTGAAAACGGCCCCCATAAGCTGTTGGTCTGAACATGGCTCCCGTATTTACAGGTAGCCTGAACATCCTATTCTCCCATAAAACAACTAGTCTAAACAAGGCCCGATAGCCAAACATAGTTGAGAATTTTGATCAAAGAAAATTTAGAAAGGGGACTATAAAATACGTGGTTCACCCGGAACAAGGTGCGTAGCTAGAATCGGGGCAATGGGGGGCAAATTTGGGAACTGGGGGCACACCTTGGAAAACTGCGGGGGCCACTGGAAACTGAAGGACAAACATTGTAAATTCAAAATAACCGGGGGGAAACGCCCTTAACTGCGCTCCTTCCCGGAAACGTATTGTACGGCTTGCAAAGGAGGAACTACAAGATTCACGGTTCGGTGGGAAGAATCGAAAAGAACTCTAGGTAGATGCGATTGTGAACATGTTTCAACTCGTATCTTTGGTTATGGGGCCTTGTTTAGACTGATTGCTTTTATGGGAGACGTGTTCAGACCAAGAGCTTATGGGGGCCATTTTCAGTACCCGTGTGGGCCGCATTAAATCCTGTCCCAGATGAGTTTCGCTCCCGATTTGAGCAGGAGAACCATTCCCATTTTTATCATGCCTGGCTCTAAACTCGACATTTATTTATTTCTGTCGAAAAGCAAATAAGAATAAAGCAAATAAAAATACATTAGCAACGAAAGTCATCGACGGAGCGGTTATATGTTATAAGCTGCATTGAAAAAACAATTGCTTGGAATTGGAATAGCCAAAGCAAAGTAGCCAATTGTCGATCAATATCAAAACCAGACTAGTTCATTTGATAGGACGAGCATGTGAGTATGGACGAACGACTCTTGGCGACCCTCGCGCCCCTCAAGTACTGCCGTTTTCTAGCGCCCCCCCCTTCTTGAATGCAGTTAGCACCAGGCGCGAAGCTATTGCAATAGAACCGGTACACCACGGGGGCCACCTCGAAGACCGGGGGCCAACTCGGGGAACCGTGGGGGCTGGCCGTATTGAAAGTCAAAAAAACTGAGGGTGATTGCGGAAAACCAGGGGGGCTGGCGAAAAAACCGGGGGGGGGGGCTGAGCCCCCCAGCACCCCCTAGCTTCGCCCCTGGTTAGCACAATCGATGGAACGGTCCTGTATACGGCAGACTAATTATAAAACACTGCGCAGAAACATTGTAAAATGATATGACATTTCCCCTTGTCAACACGTGTTCAGTGTTTGTAAATATCGTTGCGTCGTGCGCTCACGTGAAACCGGCGCAGAAATGGAAACCGACTGCGCCTCATTGTAAATTTCATTTGAGCGCTGCTCTCAAGATAATATTTAATATCGACGCTATTTTGGCCATGGGCTTGAGACCTTAAAAGTCGTTTTCGACATTCGGCTTCCTCCATGGAGGAGTTCAGAGTTCTGGAGTAGCAGACGCGACCCTCCGCGTTTATGTCTTGGGGAAGTCATAGGTGTTGAACAGGGTTCCTTGAAGGTTCCTCAAATGTACTATGCGGGGTGAAAGACCCCATATTCCGTCTCTGAACGTCCCCTTACATTAATTTTGTAGATGCCTGCT
>JAQGAX010000299.1:0-18618 GCA_034698105.1 Plectus exinocaudatus | reverse complement strand
CACCCCCCTCGACCCCCCCCGGTTACAGGTATGAATCAAATATATATTCTTTCACTTTTAACCGAAGTGAAGTTTAGAAGCAAAGCTGAATTCTCTGATAAAAAATTATATTACAGATCAAAAACGACGCCAGCATTGGTGAATGCAGCTTGCATCAATATCTTTGTCTTGGAAGCGACAACGAACCGTACGACATATTGTGCGAACAAAATTGTCTCGCTTCATGCGAGACATTCAGTTATACTCTCTCTCCCTATAACAATGAATGGCAGCTACCGAACGCTACGTCGGATATAATACTGATGGTTCTCCAATTTGATTATTCCCTTTTCGAAGAGACATTCACTTGGACCTTGCAATCATATTTGGGAGCTCTAGGTGGTGCACTCAGTCTGTGGCTCGGTTTAGACTGCATCAAAATATTGCAGTTTTTTGTTGCTGTGGCGGCATCTTTGTACTCGAAATTGAAATGGCTAGCGACTTTAAAAAAATTATTCTTCAGGTAATGTAGAAAAAAACTCATTTTTCGAAATAGATTATAACGCAATCGTGGTAGGGGTGAGTAATGATGTTCAAGTCTAAACTTGTACAAGATAGGAAAAGTTGTGGTTCAGGAAAGCAATCAGTGCAATCGAAGGCACAAATTTGAAAAATGAAGCAAAAATGAAAATTTTGGCACCAAACTTTAATAATCTTCCGGGTTCTGAAAGTTTTCAAATTTTCGGTCGACTTTCAGGGGATTTAAATTCTCAATATAATGTACACATTCATACCTGTAACCAGGGGCAAGGGGGTCACCCCCCGTCCGGCCAGGTGTCCGAGCCCCCTGTATACCCCTCCCCTCCCCGAGAAGGTCCAAACCCCCCTGGCCTCGGACCTCGGTTACAGTATGCGTATATCTTGCTGAATGCAGAATTATTTTGCCGTCTGTAGCGTTGATGTCGTTACAGAATAGATGTAAAATGCAGTAAAAGAGGAGATACGAACAGAATTATTGATCAGCAGCAAATCAAGTTTGATTTCAAATGTCTCTCCAAAATGGACAAAAAGTATGCTGGAAAGTATTAATATCGCATCGAATGCTTCATTGCGGACAGTGGCACTAAAAATGGCATTTTGGACTACGATCTTTCTTACCTGTGGATATTGCGCTACAACGTTTTCGTTGGAAATATATCAAGAATACTCAAGCGGGCAGATTTCTTCTAATTTTAAAATGATGTTCAATAAAAGCTTAGTTTTACGAAATGCATCTTTATGCATTCCATTCTTACCAGGTGAATTGGATCCTTCGATCAGGTATCGAATTACTTTCACGTCATGATCACACATGTAACAGGTGACGAAGGTTGGCGGGGGGGGGGGGGGTCCAGGAAAAAAATTTGCATAATCAGGGTCAAAATTTACAGCAGGCTAAAAATTTTGGCGGGAATCCCAATATGATTATGCAAATTTTTTGAAATTTTGGTCGATTTTCAGGTAGGATTCAGATATTTTTCTCCGATTGGAGGGGGTTCAGGTTTTTCGCTCGGGTTGGGGGAGCCAACCTACCCGCAGACTACCCCACTTACATGTATGGATATGATGAGTTCTGCAGATTTAGATTGAGCAGAATCCCTCCATATCCCCCCAGCCACCGACCGTGGATAGGTCTGGGCTAGCCTCTCCCCAACCTCCCCCCACTTACATGTATGCAATAATATATTATACAAAAAATTTCTGCACCCCCCAGCCGAAAACCCATGCCCACCTCTGCACTAATCAGTATGCAATATATGTGGAATGTGAAGTACTGTATTTGGAATGGACTGAACAGCCACGGTTGTTTACGCACGTAATACTTGGGGGAGTCATAGGGATACATATGTTCCGCAGCCGTTGAAATGAGTCGATGTCTGGTTGTCTCAGAGGTGCAAAAATATCACAGTGAACAAAAATAGCTCATGATGCGTACTTCTGTAATAAATACGACTTTTAGATCTCTGGATTATCCATTCAGCCCGGAGTTAGGTGTGCTGAACCTCAAGAAGACGATCGCTTACTTCAATGAG
Organism: Plectus exinocaudatus; assembly: GCA_034698105.1. Classification (NCBI taxonomy): domain Eukaryota; kingdom Metazoa; phylum Nematoda; class Chromadorea; order Plectida; family Plectidae; genus Plectus; species Plectus exinocaudatus. The sequence continues at coordinate 16,567 of JAQGAX010000299.1, read as the reverse complement.
ACAAATTTTTCTGAAGAGTCATTTCGAAGTGGATATTGGTCACAAACGATATTTCATGTAATTCACACATACTTGAATACATTGTCGAAATGCGAATCGCTGGACTTCTTTGGTCCAGTTCAATCGCGTTCCGAAATCGATAAACTCGATTGGTTGGGGCCTGCAAGGAAGGTTCTTGAAAGAAAATTAAGCGAAATGAATGTTTCTATTTATGAGCTGAGAGAGATTTTTGGTCACAAAGTGGCTGAACTTCTTTTTCTGTCAGTCAATCATAGTCGGACATCTGATGATGGCGCACGATTTGAAAGCGTTATCAGTTCAAGGTTGGTGAATACAAATTTTTCAGTCAGGGCAATACCCAAATGTGACTACAGGAGGTATGGGGTCCTCCAAAAAATGTTTTTAATTCGATATGGATGACAGGGTGCTCCATTTCAAACTACTTTTCAAAATTTTAAATATCTCAGCTCGTTTGGAATACACAGCCATATCTATAGCTAATTCAAAAAGCAATGTTTTGAGAATTATCCAAGCTGTGGTTGATTTTCTGGACAGTCGATAATGGTCCTCCATTTCAAACTGTAATTTTTCATGGTTAGTATTCACAGGTGCCGCTATGTATGCAAAAATAATATATTCCACACATTAAAATTTTAAAAATAAAATAATTTTCCCTTATAAATAGGAAAAACACAAAATTTTTAGATTGAAATCTTTTTTAATTTCAAATAAATAAAATTTGATTATATCACAACTTTTATTTCAATGTATCATAATTTGACTTTCAATTTTAAATATTTTAACAATACTGATTAATAAGCTATCACTGCCTGATTATTAGTTGACTATAATTGAGCACCACTGTCATCCTTCATTGTTGTTTCGTTTTTAGGTTTCTGTTTATGGAGGCAGCACGCATATGCTTTGAGCTCGGTCTGGATAATCAGAATCTGACGCAGAGCAGCAAAATAGAAATGTATACTTCAGCGGAACTACTGCCCTTGAGGGTAACAGAGCCATTTCAATATTATTTAGGATACAATGTAATAATACAGTATTTTTTAGTACAGTACTGTTTTATGATTCAGTTTATGAAAAGGAGCGTATCAGAATCAGACATTGGCTGAGCACGAGGAATATAGCGTTTTTTTTTAAGGATAATTTGCTGAGAGAATCCAAACTGCAAAAGCGACTGAGGATATCATAGCCTTGAACATGTCAAACATGCAGTAGTGGCAGACCTGGGCACTCTCCGACTACTTGGAGAGGGGGCGTGCGATCCCCCTTCCAACGGGACCAACGGAACAAGAGCTTGAACCGCTTAGGGATACTTATTTGCTTGTTCTCAGACGGTCACAAATTGATCCCCTCCTATTCACGTCACTTACCAGAAGATTACACTCTTTACGGTGGGGGGAGGTGGCACCAAAGGTGGGCACTGTGGGTCGGCCAAGGGGGTTGATGAACCAGACTTAGGGAGGGGATCATCCCCCATAAAAATTTGACTCAAAGGGGAATAGAGGTTAAAAAAATTTCGCTTCATATAGTGGGCGACCTAAAAAAGGTCGCCAAATACCAGCGGACCAAAAACACTGTACTCCCGCTTCTACGTTAAAAACCTTTCATCCCCCTAAACTTCGACCCCCTCGGGGATGGAGCCTCTTAGGGGGACATAACCCCTATCCCCCAGCGCCCAAGATGGTGTCACCGTGGCATTATCCCCCCAGAAAATTTTTTCTCCCCTTAACCGCCGATCGGTGCCCATCTTCCTCACACTCACCTCATATGGTGATACTTGATATTGAGTAAGCTAATGTGATCTTATTGCCCAAGAATCGTTATTAAAAAGTAACAATAACAGTCCTATTAATGGTACTGCTCAAAAAGGCTCCATTACAATGATTTAGACAGCAATGCGCGCTTCTCACTATTTTGCATCACTATCACTTCAAAAGCTATCATGGAAAAGTTCAGACAATGGGGATCTTAGTAAGGCACATTCTGACGCAACAACATCTTATGGCTTTGAGACCACTGTTATACTCGACATTCTTGCCGTTTTGCGGCCACTTCCAGAAGTAAACGGCAATATTCGGTGCAGCAATCAATTAAGCGAAAATGATTGCTTGGCCACGTGCCGCAGAAACTTGTTTCAAAGTTTGTGCAATTGTTCTGCAACGATGATGCCGCTTTGGTTGACACCGATGGTACTGCTCAGTGTTAATTATGACGTCAGACGCTTGCTGATTGTATTATACATTCGAGAGACCAGGGCGATCGGCCCCCTTTTCCAGTTAAGCGCAGACATGTAAGTGGGAGTACCTTAGGTCCCCCAACCCAGAGATGGCCAAGGTCCGGCGGTCTGGGGGTATTTGGACAAAGCTTTTTTCCGTCTGGGGGTATTTCGAAATTTCGAAATTTCGACTCATGACTGACTGCTCACGACTATCGTCATAGACCACCCACGACGATAGTAATCCCAATTTGCCAAAAACAGTTTCTAAAGCAGTTGTCTTTCCTGTTCAATGGATAGCCATAATGATTTACTTTCAAAACAATGAAATTGAGTAATTTTCAGCAATCGAAAATTTCGACCAGAGACCACCCACGGTGGTCTATGACGATAGTCTTGAGCAGTCATGAGTCGAAATTTTGAAATTTTCGGAAATGGCTAAATTAAATTTTTTTCGAAAAGCTGGCAAGGTCGGCCATCCATTAGGACAGAAAAGACACCCTCGATCATGAATTTGTGACCTGAAAATCGCTAACAAAGATACGGTAGTCGCCGATGGCTATTTCACGGAAACTTTGACCGTTCACCATGACCGCCTGAGGCAATGAAGTTGCAAGCGGTTTTTTTCTCGTAATGTGCCACAAACTCCTTAACGAGCGTGCAAAATTTGAGCAAAAACAGTTAACGGATTATGGAGATATTAGCTCTCAAGCAAACCCCTTTTTTACATAGCGGTTTTTGTCGTTTGGGGACCCCTCAGGGACATACCCTGAGGGCATGTCGCAGGCAATCGCCATCGATCGATACCCCAGGCTAAGGGGTATCATCCATAAACGGGGTACGGTCTGACTCAGCCCCGTTAAAAAAATAATCGCAAATCTCGTTTTTTCTGGGCCACCCTGTTGATATGATCCTGCGCATCGATCTCCTTTGGAAACGTTACGAAAGCGTGAATTGAGGGGGGGGGGGGTTGCCAAAAAAGGTCAAAAACAATGCGGCGTAATTGATGAAGGTTCTTTTTTACCGTCTACCCAGTCATTTTCTCGCAGTGAGGGCGCCTGTGGGATGTCCCATCCAGTGCCCATGAATTTTTAAACTATTCTTTATACGAATCACATAAATGTTGAAAATATAGTCTTGCGAACCACCTGTTACTGGTACCCAAGACAAAAGACGCCCTCTGCTTCCTCCGTCCACAAATGGCTACAGGCAGCCCTACTTTACCCTATCGGTTCCAATGTTCTTCCTCGTTCAGTGATTTGACATTATAAATTAGTTACGTTTATTTTTAGAGCAAAATGAGGCCAAAGGAGATGTGCCAGAACCAATCTCATCGGAAGATCATAATACTCGTTCGATGCGGTTGTTGTTGGAGGAATATATGCTGAAATTAAAAGTTACAGTCGACGAATTACGGCAGAAATTCGGCAGCGATCTGAAAAATTTCATTTTCTTAATAAGGCATGTATCATAACTTACATCGTTACCCCTTACTTAGACAACTTTTAAGTTGTCTAAGAAAAACTACAGTATAAGTTTAGTTACTGCACAGTGACGAGTTTTGTTTCAGTATCCAGTTACACTGCTAAGGAAACAGTATACTGTAGTTTTATGTAGAAGAAACTTAAAATTTAACTATGATAGCTGCCTATTATTCAAGGGCCAAACAAATCTCATTTGAGAATGAAACAAATACGCAAGCTCAAAATATTCCTTTTCATCATACAACCAGCGTTAGCAGTTACGGAGTTTGCTATCATTTGCCATTAAATCGTTACCCCTTACAACCACTGAAAAAGCAAGCAATTAAGTTTGAAATACAAGTTTTGCCGGCCAAACAAACTCATCAAAATGCCAGTTATACAAAGATCCAGATTGATTTCAATGGTGGAAATATGACTGGCTTAGAGACAACGCTGAACATTGAGAAGGATGTGCTTTCAAGAAATCATAATTTTTGGATGGTAGTCTAATATCATTTCATGAAAATATTGCTAATGTTCGAGAAATAGTGCTCTACATGAGCCATTAGTTAATATATTATAAGGACGTCCAATCTATATCATACATGTAACAGGTGGCGAAAGTTGTGGAGGGGTTCAGATTTTTTTTGCGGCCTTCGGCCGAAAATGAGAAAGGGGACCCTTCTCTCATTTTTTGGCCCGGTCCGGATTTGGGGGAGAGTAACCTCCCCCCACCTCCCCCCACTTACAAATATGATCTATGTATATACGGGAACAGCATATATATACCGGGAGAGGTCCCTGGCCTGTCCCCCGAGAAGGTCCAGAAAAAAAACATGTTCATCATTATGGGGCTAAAAAAATTTGACGATTTTAAATTCGCGCCTAAATCCCGACAAATTCTGCAACCCCAAACAGATGTCAAACGCAAAGTCTGCAAAATTCTTTATGGTGTGTACCAGACATGTGCACGGGGGTATGGGGTCTTTTTCAAAATTTCAAAATTTTCCAAAAAAAGTCGCCAAAATGGTTCCAAATTTTTTTTACTATCGGCCGCCGGCTGGGGGTATAGACCGGCCATACCTCCTACGGCCAAACCCGTGCACATGTCTGGTTTGCTCCCCTCAGTCCTCACCGCGCCACAGGTAATCTGTAGCTGAAAGTTATTGATTTGCAGACTTTAGTCACGTATTATATCACGCTGAACAAAGTTTTACGTGCTTTTCCTATAATAACGGATGGCAAGGCGGTCTGTAGCGAGCATACTTCCATGGACGACTGCTTGGCTTTCTGTCGTGTGAAATTTATTACTAATTTATGCCATTGCCAGGGCCGGATTAAGGGGGGTGTGGGCCCCAAGGCATGAGGGCCCTTGGGGGCCCCTAGGCATAAGACTCCCCCCTTTGGTTGGGGCCCCCTGGCGGGTCGGGTGCCCCTCTAGGGGCCCCAAAACATAAGGGTCCCCCCTTACCATGTTTTTTTGGTTGGCCGTGGGCCCCTAGGCCATGGCCTAGTTTGCCTATTCGATAATCCGGCACTGGCCATTGCTCACCAACGAGTTGGCCTTATTTGGCATTCACGAATAAAGGGCAGCTCTTTCTTTTTCTTGGATGTTTTATAGTATATATTCAACCACCATAAATCCTAGGTTAGCCCGATCGTCCTGGAGATGCATTGACATTCTGCTTTTTATACAGAAATTGTCGAGTCGGAAAATAGGGGTTGCATTTTTTTCAGGGTTCTTACTATCAATTTGCTATCGAAATCTCGGGTTTGCAATTTTTTCGATTTTGTGGCTAACTCTGCCAACCATGGGTCTACCAGTGGTCCAAGGATGAGGTATTCCCATGGTATGGGACAGGAATTGAAAGTTAGTCCTAGGCTAAAATACTTTTTTTTCTGAAATTTGATTTGCCGCTCAATATTAACCAATTTTTTCTGTCTTCTACCAAATTGCAGGCAAACGTTTCGCAAAACACTGCCTGTTCGGTTGGTTTGCGACAGGCACGGCGCCAGACACCGATTTATGGGAAGATAAATATGAAAGACGGGGGAAATCTCATTCCATTTGTACCCATATACGTGGAACTCACAATTTATTGGGAACCCCAAAAGACGGGAGGGTTGCCTCCGTCCCTTCTGGCGCCGTGCCAGGTTTGTGATGACTTTCTGTAACATTAATTCCCCCACCCAACTTCCTTCAGCTGTTAGCAAGCAAGTTTATCTATGCAAACAGTTTTTCGCCTATAGGATGTATCAGTTGAAGGATTACGCATCTTGCCTGAAGTTTACCAATTTGGATTCATCAAACTGCACCAGCGAATGTATAGGACGGTGCGAGAAATGGGATTACAGTCTTTATGTAAACGAAAAATGGGCAGATGAAGGAGAACGTATCAATTCTATTACATTGCAATTTACTAATTACGACTATCCTGTATTTGAGGAACAGGAAGCCTGGACATTTGACAACTTCTGCGATAAGCTTTATTTGCAGCTGGTGTTGCCGCGGTAAATGATTTTACGGTAAAGACGATACGATACGATACGAGAAATTTCGGTTCGAGAAATGGACAGTTCGATACCATACCTGTAACTGGGGGGTCCAGGGGATCACCCCCCCTCCCCGAGAAAGTCCAAAAACGTTTTCGCCACTAAGTGGCGAAATAATTTTTGGCGTTTTTCGAATACGCGCCGAAATCCCGACACGAAGGTACCGTACCCCCCGCCCCCGAGAAGGTTCAGACCCCCTGGCCTCGGACCTCGGTTACAGTGTATGTTCGATACAATACGATTAATTTTTTTCTTCGATTAGATCGATACGCTTAGTACGATTGAACGATAAATTTATCGTATCGCGGCTATTTGAAACTAACATTTTTTGATTAGTACAGCGGTCTTCTTTTTATGCTTAGGTTTTTCACAGTAGTCTAGAATAAATAAGGGGCGCTCATTTTTTCTATACTGTCCTGTTAAAATCGAAAAAGACGTCGTAGCAGTCCAGTCGCTGGCTGATGTCCATGCATGAGGATAACCATTTCAAAACTAATGACGGCAATACCTCAAAGGGGAATCCTTTGCGACGTTTGAATTTTCCTCTTCTCTATTTGTCGATGGTAAAAGTAAAGAAGATGTCAATTTAAAAAACTCCAAGTTCCCAAATCCTGGGCGAACCTCCCTACCTCATTTGAGTCCTCACTTCGGCGTCTGCGCGAAGAAGAGAATTTTTGTTAAACTGTGGTGTTTATTAGCATTTGGAAGATTTTTAGTCCGGAATTCGTGGATTGTCTCTGGCGCACACTTAACCAATTATAATTGCAATTACAAATACAATAACAAATTACAATTATTGACGAATTCAAGAAATACCCTCTCGCTTTAGCTGCGCTTGGCAATGTACTCGGCTTCTACTTGGGACTCGATTTTCTTACAATTATTCAGTTGTTTACTGTGTATGCAATGCTGCTTTTTACTACAGTTCGTCTTTGGTTGGCGAGCAGGCAACGATAAAGCGAAAATGAAAACAGGGAGGTGGGCGTTTGGGACCTGAGGATACTGTATACCAACCTTCATTATTCGTATGTATCTATTGTATTTTCTTCTTCTCACTGATACTTTTTGCGCGATATTTATCAGAATATTTTTAATTATTTGAAATTTGCACCAAATTGCAGTGTTTTTCTGCATATCCATGCTGTGTTGGACTGCGATAATGAAAGTGCATTGATTATATCTTGATATATTGAGAATATACATGTCGATGTGTAAAATAAATGTCGCGACAATTGAGTGATGCATGAAGTGATATATCGTCACAAATTGAAATTTTATACTGGACGATGTATCTGGTTTGCCTGAAGAAGAATGGTTCGTTAATAGTACACTTCGGAAATATACGATCGGTTGAACGATGCACCTCCAAATGTGTCCGGTAGTTGAGGGAAGATTCTGCCACATTTTTAATGGGAACCCGATTCTATTAATGATTGAATAATTCATTTACAGTTTACTCTGCTGAATTTGCTCCGTGCTATTGTCTTGTCAAATCAACCAAGTCACACGTAACTATCATATTAATAATTTTTCATAGTATGGGGAAGATCCGGACAATCTAGAAAACATCTTTGCCCTTGTTCGTGTATGCCTGAAAGAAGCAATATTTTTTACTACATTTTGAAACAAAAAATGTATTGACACTATTTTCTGCATCAACTTTTAACTGATCCTTATCCCGCATATATCGCCAATCGTTGCAAACGTTGGCTCACTCAATAAAACAGGTATCGTTGGGACGGCTGTTGCACACGGTAAAGCTAAAATCCTTGCTTACTTAAGATAAGCGTTCAACGCTCTACAAAAAACTCACTGTCAAGACGCAAAGAGGACGCACTCTTTTCGACGTTTATCACTGACTGACCGCCACGTTTATAGGGCATGGTACGCATTTTGAAAATCGGCTGATTGAGAAACCGATTCAGTACTTTCCCTTCTTTATTGGGATGTCAGATAAGGAGGAATCTCGGATTCATTCGACCGACCTGCTTCATCTATCAGCCATTCAGGGGATTGCCAAAACCACTCAATTCACGGTTTTACCCGACAACTCCTATGCTATCCTCTACGATAAGTCTATTCAGAGCTTTTTTCGGATAGATTTGGGCGATGGCAAGAAAGTTAAATTGACAACTAGCCAATTCAAGGCTATCGTTGGTTCAACGGAATGGTTTGGCCTGCATTCGATTAACGATACGGCAAATAGAACTTACGTAGTAGTTGCGCTCGTACAGGAACAAGAATCTGGAAAATTCTATGCTGTTTCGTTTATGCTGAAACACAATGAAGACAAAGTGGAAGTTTTGAAAGAGGTAAGTCTGGATGTGGCTCACAGACACAAAGACAGTCCTCTTTACGGGGGACTGCAAATGTCGGAAACCGGGAAGCTGTATGCTCTGGTGTATTGGTTTCTGCCTGACAGGAAAGATAGCGGCTTTCACCTCGTTCGAATCGATTTAACTCCATCGGGCGATATTACGATCAAAATCGATGCCAAAGATGTTGTGCTTAGCGGCTATGGCCATCATTCCCCGAACAGTGGCAACCGTCGTCTCCCAATTATCAACAAAAACGAAGTCTGGTGGTTGTCCACTCAGCCAGACGTACTTGTTCAACCGCTCGACAATCGGTCAACCCGATCTGTAGTCATTGGAAATCGTAAACAGGTAAGTTGTCTATCGGTAACTTGCAGTCAAGTCTTTTTAGCATTCATTTCATCGGTAGTTTTTTAGGTGGTCTGGTCAAATCCATGCATGTTCGAAGGACACGCGTTTTTTTACACATGCGATCAAACAATTGCAACCATACGAGAGCTGAGCCTCAGTTTAAGTGAAGAAACTTTCGAAACGCGTCTGCAAGTGATGACGGATCACGTTATCGGCGAGCATGCTTCTATGGTTATCACTGAAAATGGATCGCTCTATATCCATGGTAATTGCGCTATTAAAGGCTGCGAGGAAAAGACTCATCTGTATCAACTTGATATTAAGGTATGCGAAGAATGAAATATTCAATTGAAGAAACAATGAAGTAGGTAATTATTACGACAAAAATGCAGACTTCAAAATGTGCATTTTTGCGCGCAATTATTAAGCCTGGTTTATACTTCGGTTTTAGGATGCGGTGCGGTAAGGTGCGGTTTAGCGGTGCGGTGCGGCACCGCATTGCATGATACCGCACGGCAACTGCTTCATTTTCAGTTTATACTCGGCGTATCCGGAAAATGCGGGTCCTGAAGCTAAATTCCTTCAAACATCAATTGTTTTCGCTTGTCGGCCGCACTCTACCGCATGCTGCTCCGAGCCATAGAATATACCGCCACGGATTACAGCGTGGCGGTTGATTTACCGCATGCGGGTTCAACGGCTAGCTAAATACTATAAATGACGTTACCGCACCGCATCCTAAACCCGAAGTATAAACCCGGCTTTCGGAATATCGCATTCGCTATTATACGGTTCAATTGCTAGTGGATGAAAAATATGATTTCTGTATGTACAAATGTAATGTTATTTTAGGCTCCGTCCAAATGGATTCACGAAAAAACACTAAATAAAGGTGGATTCGGCGTTGTTTGTACGGGCTACGCTGGAACACTAGATCGTTTTATCGCTGCAAAGTTTGTCAAGAATGGCGTACGTTTCACCACACTTTCGAAGGAAAGGCAACAACAAGTAAGGGGGAAATTTTCTTGAAGGAGGAAATTGGCGACGAGTCAGAGGTGTGCATGGGGTACACCCAAGGGATCTCATATAGTGCCTTCAGGCAGTTTGGAGTTGCGGAATGAAAAAATTCAGTTCAATGATAAGGGGGAGTAAAGTGATTTTGCTAATGGCCGAACCTGATACTGGGCCGAACCAGTGGAAGGTGCACCGGGCCCGGACCGGGCACGGGCCTGAAAAAATTTTGCGGGTCGGGCCCGGGCCGGGGCGATTTTTGGAATAATTTCCGGGCCGGGGCGATTTGTGGAATAATTTCCGGGCCGGCCCGTGCGCATCACTTGTCACAATGTCTTTCATAAACGGTTGCCAATGTAGCCGGCTTTTAGAAATCGCAGATCAATATAAAGAAAGCTAACTTAGCGCGAAAATTTCTGGGGTATATTACCCTCAAGCATAATCCTTGCACATCTCTGCAATGATCCGCAAAGAAATGGGATCATACTGTATGTACTTCAGAAACGGGTTTTAAACTTGTCTTTGGTGGCGATCCAGATCCTTTTTTGGAATATAGCGGTCGAATTTATTAATTTTAGGAACTATGGATGTTTATCCGGGAGGCTCGTCGGCTTAAAACGTTTAATCACGAATGCGTTGTTACGGGACACGGATTTTATATAGAACGCAATCAGGCGATGTTATTCATGGAAGCAATGGACAGATCTGTTCGTGATAAGCTCGACACCGATGGCCCATATAAAGAAGGCGATGCTCTCCCGGTATTTGCAGATGTTCTCAAAGGGTTACATTATCTGCACGATATGAAACCAGAGCCTGTAATTCATCGTGACGTCAAAGGTGAAATATGGCTAATTGCGTTGGAATACTCAAATTAAATCGATGAGGATGGAATCAGATAAAATTTATTATTGTGGAAGCGAGTCTGAATTCGAAACGTTTTTTCTCAGTGTGTCTGCCCGAAGATGCATAGCAAGGCAGGGACATTGAGGACAGACACGTTTCCCTTCTCTTCGATATTCGTCCCCTCTCAAAATTGACGCAGAAAATGAGGTAGAGATCCCCATGCTATGTCCCTACTGTGCCCCACTCCAAACAAAAAGTACCCCCTCTGAGTTGAATCCTGGTTAAACCCCTGGTTTATCGTTTTGCGAAAGACTATGTTGCATTTACGAAAAAATTAATTTTCAGCTTCAAATGTATTGCTGAAAACCGACGGCACAAAACTTCTGGTTAAAATTGGCGATATTGGACTAGGCTTCAGCTTGCCTCTTAAAAATGATGAGACTGACATAAATTATGCTCCAACCCACACGGTCGGCACAGCTTGGTGGACAGCGCCGGAGGTGTTGAACGGCAACAAGTATGGTCGCAGGTCCGATATATGGTTGGTTACTATTTTTTGTGATGTGACATTTTATTAGTTTTAGCCTGGTAGCTTTCAGCATACCTGTAACTAAAGGGTATAGGGGGTCGCCTCTGGACTAGCCCCTCTGCCCCTCTCACTGAAAAAAAATTGGCGATTTTTTGAATTCGCACCGAAATCCCGACACAAAAGATACCGTATAACCCTCCCCCGAGATGGTCCAGACTCCCCTCGCCTGGAACATCCGTTACACCTATGCCTTTCAAAAGTACTAGACGCGCTGCTAAGGGGATTGAGGAGGAAGGGGGGCACTGTCCCCTTCTTTCGGTTTCTATAGGTCGATAATTAAGGTTATAAACCCCTTTTGAAAATTGAGAGTCTCACTGAGAGTCAATTTTGCCCTGCCCCTGGACTTTCAATTTCTAGCTTTAAGCCTCAGTAACATTAGGAGCTAGAACCAACAGATTTTGACCCTGACGAAATTTGGGCTCAGAGAAGGGCACAATTTTCTTTGGGAAGTTAAACATAGTAATTGCCATAACCTTCCACACCCATGCCTGAGTTGGGCTGCTCAACAAAACGTTTATTGAAGAACTTCGATTCGAATGACGCCTCAATTTTGACCATTAGACAATTAGACAATTTAGGGAAGGGAAAGCAAGCAACTAATGATCTCGTAATAAGCGCCTCTTCTTCTATCATTCTACCGTCATCTTTAGAACCTTTATTTCTATCGGCCCATTCATTCCTGTCCTTGCCATCGACGACCGAAAAAGATTATTTCAGGAGCGCTGGATGCTTGCTATTTGAAATGCTAACGACAAAACCTCCCAGGGAAATATCTACGCTCAAAGGGCAATTTATTAGGACGGCAAGGGAAAAGGACAATGTGCTGAAGGACATTTCGGAGGATATTTTTATGCTGTTTCAAATGATGCTAACAGAGCGCACCAAAGAAGATGAAGGCGATGCGACCTCTCCCGTTCGGGCAAGCGCTAGCGCGTTGCTGGCCGAAATTGGTGAGCAAAAGCAAAAAGCCATCAGAGAGTCTCTTAAAAAAGAAGAAGATGACACTCAGCAATGGAAGAAAATCGCGATGGCCAAAAACGATGATGATCAAGAGTCGCATAGCAAGAGATCATCATTCGCTGGACAGGAAGACGAAGAGGTAAACCAAGGTGACGCCTTTTTTAGAGCTCACAAGACGAAGTTGACCGATAAAGAAGCCAACGGTTTGGACAATAAAAAACAGCTCACAAGCACCGCAGAAAAGGATCTCGCGGGGAAGAATGCAGGCTTTTGGCGGAAATCCATAAGAAAGCTGAAAGGCAAGAAGAAATAGATTTTGCCTTAATCGCTCAACCTCAACAGAACGCGCGGATGAATGAACACAAATATCTGCTTACGACGCGAGATCGAAAAATCATAATATTAATATTTAATTATGTTTCCATTTTTCGTATTTTTATATTTTAACCTGAAAGATTGACTGGCTATCATTTGGTTGCTCTTATCCACTGTTATAAAACAATTCATGTCACACTCAGGTACTGGCATCAAATGTTGGCCAAATATGATTACCAAAAGTCTGGTGTCGAGTGCACAAATTTTCATTTTTAGCTCTAATTTTTCTTGGCTCTAAATTTTCGGCTCGATCGATCTAAGATTGATTGCTTTGATCACCCCTGTCCGTTTTTGATTGACAACCTGTCATGCCTTCCTGCGCCGTTCTACCCTTCGCGCACCTATGTGCACATGGGCAGCTGACATTACAGCAGCCGGTGTTAATTAGTCGAATATATCGCAATCGAGTGCTACTGGCGTCCAAAATCGATTGCGATCTTGCACGTTCGTCTACTCCTTGCTGTGCTTGTTCCGCTAAACCTCTCTAGTCCACGAGTCGCTCTTGATCATCTTCACCATATGAAGTCTAGCAAATTGGCTCTAACCAGATTAAAATATATTCAGTTCATCAGAAACTTTAAATTAATACCAATATAATTTAGCAACGGTAGTTCGATATGTACTCGATATGAAACAAGATGTGGTACCTTGCACAATCATGCGTCGATTTTGGCATATTAATGAATAAGTTGATGATTTATGGCAATTCAATGACCATGAGGGATCAACGAATTAACCTGATGACAGAACTGGACTTTGGCGGTGGGAGATTGGCAACCCCTTAAACTCGGTCTATAATTCTGGGTTGAGGAGTTGAAAAACATTTTCATCACGAAGTGGCGAAAAACGTACAGTAAGTACCGGATAAAATTGTTATTGGATCATCTAGGGGTTGCGCAACCCCGCAGAGTTCCCAAAATATCTAGTGCAACCCAACGGTACCCACTTCAAAAAAAAATGAAAAGTAAGAGAAACCTCCAGTACCCCTACGCCGTTCGATGTCCATCTGCGCTCACTGGGAATTACTCAGTGCGATGCTTACCGTACATGACCGAATAGATCCCCCTTTCAGTTACAGCCTCCCTTTCAAATAGATCCCCCTTTCAACCAAAAAGCTTAAGGGTCCCCCTTATCATTTTGTCTATGGTCGTCTTCACGTACCATTCGAAATATTAGAGCCCCCGGGGCTCTATTCTGTCATATACGGTACTAGCGGTTTTACATATTTCAATTTGTTTTCAGAGACGAGGGCGACGACGACGATTTCACATTATACTATGTCATTGCAGCAGCAATAATATTAGTGGGAATTATTGGTTGGGGCATTGGGGCATTGGCAACTTAATGCCTTCTTCTGGGTTTGGTGCTGCGGAATCTATGGGCTGAGAAAGGCAAAGACGATGAAGACTCGCACACAGATTAGGGTTGAAACAAGTGGACACGCCTAAACAAACTGAAACAGTGTAAAATAACTGATCAGAAAGTGTCCTGAAATAAGTAAGAGATCGTCTAACACATAAAAAATTAGTGGGAATTGATAGCAGACTAACCGTTCGATTAAGCGGGACGATTAATGGCCACTCTTTGTTTGCTTACTTGCGTAGCTTCAATACTGAACTTCCGCTTTAAAGAATTCCTTTCGAACAATCTTGATTCAACATTATCACATTCAAAACATTCGATAACATCGTTCAGAATTCAATTCTTGTCCTGCAACGATTTCCACCGTATCGACGTCGCCAGGCGACGCGCGCTTTGCGAACGACCAATAACGTACGCGCGGAATGTTCCTCCTGGCGCAGGACGGGAGAAAAACAGGCGCGCCACCGAGAAGTCGCGACGGCGACCGAGAGAACGGGCTGGCCGTACTCGGTAGTGAGGCGAATTGCGGGCCGATAGGCCGTTATGCGCGCGGCCTTGCGAGACGGGCGCTTTGTCTCGGTAAGAGGCCGTCGGGGACCTGACCTCGCCCGCCGACGCACCAGTAAACGTCGCCACTGCCCAACAACTCTCACCCGACACTGATCCTAAGGCTCAGATCCCGGGTATTCGGGCGCTGGGCGCCACCCGCCATGGACCGCCGCTCCATGCTCGCTGGTGGGCTGCTAGTTTCGACTGCTGCTTTTGTCGTCTTCTTCAATACGTTATCGGCGGAGTTCGTCTATGATGATAGGTAAGATGGGGTCAATTTTTTGGTTTGGGGATGGAGATGATGATAAGAAATATGCGAAGAGTGAAAGAAAACAACCATGGAGCTTGTTCTGTGCAGGTGGGGTAGGGGCCCGAAAAATGTACGCGCCCCACAAAAAATGTTCGCGGCCAAGGAAGCCATAAAAACGTTCCTGTCCTATATATACTGTATCTTCATTCGTGTGTTGGACAACCATCTTGACAAAGGAAGAGCAAGACTACACCTCTTTCCATGTCTAGAAGGAAGCCTCATTTCGACGTCCTCTCTTAATGTTACTGTGCAGAATCAAACAACTTCAAACCCAATTGCTAATTTTTTTGTTTCAATGGATGAGGATGGAAACTAGTATAGTACTACTGTGGCATGCGCCAGTAGTGTCGCTCTCCAGAGCATGATCATATTGGTGCTAGTACTAGAATATAAGTAAGTACACTAGAAACTTATCATTGCGTCCATTCATCGTAGCCCAATTATTTGCGGGAAGGCTTGGTCAGTGTGGTTGCGTAATTGCAGGCGCGAATATGGGGCACCTTCAACTTGACTCATTAGCGCAATCGATCAACAATTAACCGTTGACCGCTTCGCGTCACGCTGTCGTTGTGCTCAGCGCTCTAAAAGTAATTAGTATTGGGCCGTTGATGGGTAGCTATGACAGGCATCATTGCCAGCTGTGTCACTCGCACATGCGCGACGACCCCGTTTGCACCGCTCGCTCGTTTGCTCAGCGCAACTAACATATGCGCGGCGTAAGGCGATCCGTCGACGATTAGCCAGGCGCGTGTTTCCTGGCTAATCAGGCATGCAATTCGATTTAGTAGGCGCCTTCCTTCCTCTGACCATTCGCTGCTGAACATCGATGAGGGGTTGCGTTACGACGTGAGATGCGTTGTGGGAATGCCAAATTCATTGTTGTTGCTTACCGCTTGCACATTGAGTCAGGCCAAAGCAGGGGCGAAGCTAGAGGGATACGGGGGGCAGCGCACCCCCACCCACCCCCGGTTTCCCCATCTCCTTAGTTTTTTAGATTTTCTATAGGGTCAGCCCCGATTCCCCGAATTGACCCCCCAGTGCACCAGTTCTAGCTTAGCGCCTGGGCAAATGCAAGTTTGCATGCAAATGAAATGACAACAAAAGCACTTGCAGTATGCAAAGACAGAGAGGCCCACTCCCTTCGACACAGCCTGTATTGAATAGTCCAAAATTTAGGTTGAAAATATAGACATTGTCGAGTTTTTTACCGCAACAGAAATCCTGTAATCAGGGCCAGACAGTCCTAGTCCTTTTGCGAATAAATAAACGAACAAATTCATATAACTAGTACCTCTTCAACAGTCAGAAGTCAACGCCCTCCTTTTCCTCTTTCTCCTCTTCAGCTGAGGCTCTTGGATCCTTAGCCATCAACAAATCCCAAGCAAATAACGTGCATAAACAATTTGAAAGCAAACATACTGTGCCCATAAAAGTGCTCACAGAAATATAAGTGTATCTAGTTCTGGTGTGTTCAATTCTTCTGCCTGCACATTGACATTCTGTGTATATTTCCAGCCGAGCGATTGTTCGGAACGCCGACCTGAAGGCGGAAACGTCATGGAGGAACGTGCTACTGAACGACTACTGGGGCACGCCGATGTCTCACTCAGGCTCGCACAAGAGCTACCGACCGCTGACAGTGGCGACCTT
>JAQGAX010000298.1:0-18652 GCA_034698105.1 Plectus exinocaudatus | reverse complement strand
GGCCAGGCCCAAAAACGAGAGAAGGGTCCCCCCTTCTCATTTTCGGCCGAAGGCCGAAAAAAAAACCTGAACCCCCCCTCTACTTTCGAAAAAAAAACCTGAACCCCCCCCTGCTTTCGCCACCTGTTACATGTATGACTGTACATGATATGTTATTTATTTCAACCGGAGCCGTTTAATCGTCGGACATTAACGCCAATTAAGAAATCGTTGGGCATTAACTTACGTCTGGATGAATTTAGTGTTGTCGTTGTTGCTGAGCTTGAAGTTGTTGCTGTCTTTGGTGATGACGTCACTGAGGATATTGTTGACCTGACGGGTTTTGTATTCTTTGCTATAGGCTGTAAGCTTCTCAACTCATATTGTGACGTAGCAGAGGTTGTAGCAGAACTGGTTGAAGTTTTTGGAGCCGTATTCATAGTTGCATTTGTTGCTTTTGTTGATGGCTTTGGACTGTAAAATCATCATTAGATGCGCGGATTATTATTGAAACAAACAAAACACACGACGTGGTTTCTGTCGAGATCAATGATGTTAGTTCTGGTGTTGTTCGTGAAGAAGCACTTATCGTGGATTCATGCTGTGTCTTTGTAAGGGCCGTTAGAAGGATCAAATTTGGTGTGCCATCATTATTTCGATTCTTCAGCAGGATGACAGCAGTCACAGCAACTACGAAGATGAGACAAAAAATTGCTGCAGTAAGCGCAACAATCTTTCTTCGCTGTATTATTTGAGAAATCATCCAATTATTCGAGAAACTAGAGAGACTCTTTGAATTAAGTTTCGGCTCTATTTTTTGAGAGTTTATTCTAGTATCGATTTCCTGTCGAAAAAGCATATCTGAACTTATAGGCGAAATGTGACGTGAGCTTCGACGTTGGTTTGCACTAGCTGAATCAATTGATGCACAAGTGCTGCTTCGAAATAGCCGCCTTTCTTCAATAGCCAACCTTGCTGAACCGTCGATATCATGCCAGTTTATTGGACTACCATCACCAAGATCAAAATTTTCAGCCAATATGGATTCGTCGTTTTCCATAACTGCTTGAAGAAAGTCTTCAACTCTGATTTTTGTTTTTTCCGTTTCCAGTCCATTATTAACAGTAATTATACTTTTGCGACTGAGCAGGCCTTCTCGTATTGGTGCTAAGAGTATATCTTTTGCCCTTTCAGAGAGACTCGCAACGGCTACGCGTGCGTGACTGAGGGACACAGGCTGCCTATTGCTGTTGTCCAATATTTGCCATTGCAGCACGTTATTGTCCACATCAAAAATGCAGGCGTAATCGATACTAAATTCGCTGCTTGACGGTGCCGCAGGTACAGTAACACTTGATTCGTTAGGTAATCGATGAAACAAGGGTGCGTTGCTTTCAGTGATAGTGATTACCGGTTTATTCGAAACGTGCGATATTCCACTGTACATATTTTTACGTGCAAGACCGGAGGTCAGAATTATGAACCAAATCTCTCACATGCAATCACGTTTTATTTCGAAAATCATGCGCGATAGCAGTTTACATTTACATTATCCTTCGAGCAAGACAATCTTCTTGAGTAAATAGTGCAGCAGGACCGTCGATTTTGATAAACTCCTTACAAATAGTACTTTGCATGCATTATCATACGTTTGCCTTTGTGCTATTGAAGTAATAGACAAATGCACATTTTGAGGCTGCATGACAAACGATTAAGTAAAGCACTGCTCAAAATCTTCACACAAAGCAGGAAAACGGGGATGCATGATCACAATTGCAAAAGTTTGGAATGACTACAAAAAACGATTCAGACTGATGTCTTCGAGGGCATACACATGCTTATATTACCCTTTTAGCTCCAAGCCTGAAAAATTTATTTGTTTCGAAAGAAAAAACATCGACTCCAACGATAAGAAACCATTTCTACATTTTCTGCTAATGGAGCGCTTTATATTCATTTGGCCATCAATTTTAAAATTTATTACGTTATCACAAGTAAATATTACACATTTTTGACTGCTGACGGTGTAATATTCATCGATGGTCGACTTCTGAATTGATTGCTGATTGACTTGATTGATGGATTGACTCCAGTTGATTGCTGCACTACGAATACTTTAAGGACAAAAGTTGTCTGTATCGCCTGCAGAAAAACATTATTTAGCAAAATTACAGAGGATGTTAAATTTATAATAACATAAACTCTGATATGCGGTTCCCTGCCGACAGCTAGCGAAAAAAGCGCAGAAATAAGATCGATTTCAGGATTAGAAAACTCGAACCCTTGCAATATTATTTGCTAAAAACAACGAACATGAATTGGTTTGACAGATGAGATATGCGCTGGTAGTCGAGCAATCGATATTCTTCCATTTGAAGCCATTTTGGTCCACCATAATGCAAGCCTCATCGCCGTTGTTATCATTCGGGAAGCCATTAGCCCAGTTGTTATAGTCACCCGGTTGTACCTAAATTTATACGAGTTCTGTGCAAGAGTTCTGTTTGATTTCTTCTGGATTTATGGGCAACCCCAACGATTGCACTACTGAAATGACTACCGAACCCTGTTCATCTAAATAAAATATGAATAAATCACACCATATGTTATGCAGCTGGGGTTTTCAAAATTTTTTCGCTTAGTTGGCGACTTTTTAAAAAAAGTGGGATGGGCGGGGCAGCGAGGTTTTCCAATGTGTTGAAAGGGTTTAGGCTGGGTTTAAAATTTTATTACCGGGCAGCCGTGGTTCTGAGGTGAGCCTCGAAACAACTCTGCGTGGGGGTTCCTAGTCTATGCCTCGGTCCATCACTAGGCACCGCCTTATTGAATGACAAGCAAATGACAGATAAGGAAGAATCAATCTTTTTAAAAGCAAGTTTTGTTTCTTGATTTGCCTTTAATGTTTTTCTATTTGTTACATTATTTAAATGACGAAATGGATCAACTCAACTTTGAAAACTGGGCTCACATGAACTTCCGAAATCAATTCAATCAATTCTTACCGAAACTTACCGAAATCAAATCAATCAATTCTTACTGGAACTGAACTTATAGGATGACTCCATAGCGTTTCACCTTGCATTTAAAAATCCCGTAAGACTCACGCCATCAAAACCCCACACAAAAAACCTCATGACAATTCTTGAAAATATCGGATCACCATTGAAAAAAATAAACACCGTCGAATGACGCAGTGAAAGGTACCGTACATAAAATACGATACGAACCTGTTCTAATACTGAACCTGCTAAATACGGTATGATCACTACCGTGGCAAAACTTTTGAAAACAAGAACAAAACGAATGAGAATTGGACGCAAACTCGAATAGTGTGGCGGGTGTGAGTGCGATTACAAAATACAGTAGAACACAGTACTTACAGAATAGCGACAGAATGTCCTGCACAACTACAGAAAACTGGCGCGTTTGGTAGAAAAGTGAGAACCTACCGGAATTTCCGTTCCGCTTGAGTGGCTCCAGCTGTATTGACTGCTTTGTGCTCGGTCATTGAGACCAATCCAATAAGGCACCGCTCCCAATGGCAAATTTATTTGTGCGCTTTTGGTCAAATCTAAATCAATGTACCGTAGTTGAAGAAATAGTGACACAGGTTTCATAGGTGTGACCAGGGGTCTATTGGGGGTCGGACCACTCTGGCCTACCCCTTCTCCATTCGCACAAAATCGTTTTCGCCACGAAATGGCAATTTTTTTGGGGGATTTACTGAATTGGCGCCAAAATTACGACACGAAGGTGCCGTACCCTACGCTAGAGAAGGTCCAGACCCCCCTGGATCATACTTATAACGGGTGTCCGAGGCCAGGGAGTCTGAACCTTCTCGGGCGGGGGGTACGGTACCTTCGTGTCGGGATTTCGGCGCTAATTCAAAAAATAGCCAAAAAAATTTCCGCCACTACGTGGCGAAACTGTTTTCTGGACTTTCTCGGGGGGGGGGGGAGAGGGTGTAAGGCCAGGGGGGTCCGACCCCCCTGGTTACAGGTATGCCCTGGATAGGACATTGGTTGCACCTGTGACATGTTCCACTATTTTCATGCCATTAGTGATGTTCAGGGATGGTTTTGCAATAAAATTTATGAAAATTCGATAAATACGACTGCTGATAGCTTTTGTACTTTACTATGCACTTTGATTGCACTATGCGCATTGATTCATTTAATTTAAAAAATGAGCTATCCGAGCTATATTTTTGCTCACTGTTCAGAAATATTTGCTTTTCAGGGCTGAAGACGTCAACAATGCTTGATCCTTGAATTCTGGAACAGGTTTCGAGCGATTCAGTCCAAGGAATTGCAGTGCTTATCAGCGTGACGCACGAGCCAGACCTATCGCAACTCGAATCGCTTGTCGGCATCTTCCATGATCCCCAATCGTTGTTGCTATCCCACGGACAGAAACAGTTTGCTGAAAGGAACGAATAATACTTAATGATGATTTCAGATAATTACGACTAGTCAGTATTATTAATGATGACATTTTATATTTTTAGTCTACAAATTCGCTTAACATTGAAGGTCAGACTCAAGCATGCCTGTAACCAGGGAGGTCGGACCCCCCTGGCTCCCCCCTCCCCCCCCCCCGAGAAAGTTCAGAAAACGTTTTTGCCACTATGTGGCGAAAAAAATTTTGACGTTTTTTTGAAAACGCGCCGAAATCCCGACACGAAGGTACCCCCCCCCCCCCCCAGAGAGAAGGTCCAGACCCCCCTGGCCTCTGACACCCGTTACAGGTATATCAGTGCGAATACCAGAACCATTATTAGTAACCTCATCTCAGAAATGGGCGCTGAGAGTGTATTGGGGGTTTATGAGAGAATCAGCCGTAGGATCACCAGACCTGGGCGGTGGATGGTTGCGGGGGGTTGCGCAACACCCCAGAGGTCTCTGCAACCCCCAGAAAATTTTCATTTTGTACGGTAGGGGGGTTGCGCAACCCCCCAGCCGCCAGACCGTGCCCTCCACTGAGAATCACTCTACTTGTTCGCGTGAATAGGGGCCATTCATATATTGCGTAAGGCGAAGGGTGGGATATCTGAGAGGGCGTCTTGTGCACGTGCAACAGGCTACAGCCGCCAACAGCTGCTGACTTACTGTAGCAAATTGCTTTCAAAACGTCGGAGAGGTCCAGTTGAATATTTGTAAGTGGTGGCATGCATAGTGAACCGATACTCATTGGGTATTGTGAGCCAGAGGATTTAATGAAGTTGTACGCTATGGTAATGATCATTATTCCATTCTCTTTCATAAGATTTGCAGTTCGGCATGGACTCTCATCACGCTGCGATCTATAAACATACATATTACAATTAATCTATAACTACGTATACTATCTCTTCTATCTGACTATCGGGCTCTCGTTTGTAAAACGTGTCAATCAATGTCAGAATGTCAGATTTGCGCCGCCCATAGGATCAGAGAGCAGTGGTGTACATTTGGTTTTGTCATGAGAGTCAAACGGTCTGTCGTAATTTGTGCGCTTCATTTGATCCGTTCATTGCAAAAAAACACTGATCCTATTTAGCGTGAGAGATCAACCGGGATTGTCTGTCACTTAAATATGAGACTATGAACAACATATCGCATTATTTTGGACATTTTTCTTTTCTTAATTAAGACATTTCAGTTCAACCCTTTTGCTACATTAAAAGATTCACGAGTCTTGCTTTTTCAATTATTCAATATATTCATTTACCGTATCATTTGTAATTAAATTTTTCAAAAATAATGTTCATCAAGAACATTAGTTTTTTCTATTACCCGTTAAAAACTCAAGCTTGATGTAAATACTCTTTAGAAAACCAGTTTAGTTGTTGCCTGGGCCTTCACATGTTTGCACAGAATCATATTTTGATAATTTTTTTATGTTAAAAGAAGAAAAAGATTGCCTTTGAAATTAAAACTTATTTTTGCAGCAGAATCATTAAATAATTGGAAAACATGCCTTAAACTTGTTTTCGTGTTGCAATTATCGCTAACGCTGGAAAATATGATAAGCAATTGAGGATTCTTGCCTCTGCGACTTTGAAACATTGTTTGCGCCGCAAGGAGTGCCCTAAAATTCATCGATTGTAAAATCGCGTGTAAAAAAGTAATTTCCATATACCTTAACGGCAACTGTCTGCGTGCGTGTCCACACAAGCAGAGGTCGCGGCGCTTTAATGTAAGGTAACATATATGGTTAGGTTATTGTTCAGTTTTAGCATATTTTTGTAGTTGATACCCAATAATTGTTCTTTTCGCTTTATGATCCCATTATGCAAAAAGCGCGCGTAAGTTTGAGGAGCTTTATTTGCCGTACTTTATATTTTTTCGATTGTTTCGACAAAATTTCAACGACAAAGTCAACGTTGACGTTGACAAAAATTATTTAGTTAGTTATTAGTTTAGTAATTTTTTAACTTTTCTTAAGCTCTTTATTTCCACTATGTCGTGGGGTCAGCTTTTTCGGGTTTTCCAACTCTCATAATGCGACACGTGCTCCTCGGTCGGCTGTCGCAGACCTGACACCGGGGACGACGCTGCTGGGGGTCGAACCCCTGACCTTGTGGCTGCGAGCCCAGGCCCTTAGACCACTCGACCACAGCGCCGTTTAGTAATTTTGTTAACTAATGTTCATTATATACTGTTTAATACAAATTACTAAATCAATTACTGGCTATTTAGTAAAGTTTGACCGTTTTGATTTAGTTTGCAATTAGTAAAAGAACTGTTGCCAAAAAGTATTTGGTTTACTAATAGTACTTTTCCCAACATTGGTTGGTTCTTGCACAAGATAGTATCATATTTTCGTAAATATCCAAGTCAAAGCATACTCACGAAGCAAGATTTCCACCTCGTCCGCCCAAATATGGCATACTCGATGTAGCAGAAGCTGCGTCCGTATTGCTCTGGTATACAGTCAGAGTTCCGATAATCATGGCACCGTTCTCATTGAAGGCAACCAAACCAATACGCGAAGATTTTATATTGCTCTGGCTAACTGTTAGCGCCTGGATTATTTCTGAGAAATGCTCATTCATCTGCAATGAAGCAAAAGGGAATATTTGCTGGTGCCTAGTTTGCATGCAGAAAAGGAAGAGGTGTTGTAAAAAAACGAACGCTTCGCGTTGCTTTACTTCTACATATATGATATACGTCGTCCGGCTGCATATGGGCAGGGCCCGCTCAATTTTCCTTGCGGCCTCTCAGCGTATCCCGGGAGAATTTGGGGGAACACGGTTCAGACCTGGGCGGTGGCGGTTGTGGGGGTTGCGCAAGCCCCCCCCCAGACGGTTCTGCAACTTTGACCAAAAAATCTGGTGCGGGTTGCAGAAATTTTAGTGAAGGTAAGGGGGGAGCACATGGCTTTCTTGTGATAGATTTCTGGCGACCTTTTTTTGAAACAAGGGACTTTCGAAAATTTTATAATAGATATTATTGGGGGTTATAAACGGCCTTAATGGCTGTAGAAACGACGCTGCAATGGCAGTGACCAAATGAAGTGCACAACTTACAATGGAAAAATCGGATTGTTTGACACCATTTGACGAGTCGACGACGATAACAATGTCCACATACGCCTTCATAGGTGTGCATGCGCACTGTCGAGGTACATTTCCATTAGACGCTAAATGGAAAATATTCGACGTAAAATTTCTGTTTCAATGTTTAGTAGAAAATTAGAGAATCGAATAAATATTATACGTGTACAGAGCAAATTTATAAATCGTAACATTTGACAATAAAAGTATTGCATGAACTATATTTTTGGCGCATACTGTTTTCAAAATTCCGTAGCACGTTAATACTGTAAGTAGTTCAAACGCTTGCTAAATGCCCCGAATTCTGAACCCTTGTTAGAATGACTATCTTATTTATGCATGAGGTAAATCATTGAGAATTGTCTTACTTGTTGTCGTTGTTGGTGGTGTTGTTGTTGTTGGTGTCCTTGATGTTCCTGATGGTAGTAATGATGAACTAAGTGGTTTTGTGTTTATTGCTAAAGGCTGTGAGCTTTTTGACTCGTGTTGTAACGTAGTAAATGTTGCAGCTGAGCTGGCTGAAGCTTGTGGAGCTTTCCTCGTAGTTGCAGTTGATGATGGCTTGAGACTGTAAAATCATCATTAGTTGCGTGGGTTATTATTGAAACAAACAAAACACACGACGTGGTTGCTGTCGAGATCAATGATGTTCGTTCTGGTGTTGTTCGTGATGAGGCAGTTGTCGTGGATTCGTAGCGTTTCATTGTAAGGGTCGTCGAATTCGGTGTGCTGTCAGCGTTTCGATTCTTGAGCAAGATGATTACAGTTACAGCAGCTATGGAGATGAGACAAAATGCTACAATTAGTGCAATAATCTTTCTACGCTGAATTATTTGAAAAATAATCCAGTTAATCGAGAAAATGGAGAGATTCTTAGAAGTAAGTTTTGGCTCTAATTTTTTACAATCCAATCGAAGTTCTATTTCTTGTCGAGGAAACAGCAAATCTGAACTTGTGGGCGATATGTGACGTGAGCTTCGGTGTATAAGACTATTGCTTTCGCTTGTAAAGTTCGCACTAGCAGTTTCAATTGATGAATAACTGCTTCTTCGCAATAACCGCCTTGCTTCAATAATCAGTCTTTCAGGAGCATCGATATCATACCAGTTTATTGGATTACCATCACCTAGATCAAAATTTGCAGCTAATAAGGATTCGTCGTTTTCTATAACAGCTTGAAGAAAGTCTTCAACTCTGATATTTGTTTCTTCCGTACCCAGTCCATTATTAACAGTAATAATACTTCCTCGACTGAGCAGGCCTTCTCTTATTGGTGCTAAGAGTATATCTTTAGCCCTTTCAGAGAGATTCGCAACGGTTACGCGCGCATGACTGAGAGTCACTGGTTGCATATTGCTGTTGTCCAATGGTTGCCATTGCCGCATGGTATTCTGTACATCAGAAACACAGGCATACTCGACGCTAAATTCGCTGCTTGACGGTGCCGCAGGTAGAGCAACGCTTGATTTGCTAGGTAATAGATGAAACAAGGGTGCATTGCTTTCATTGGTAGCGAAAACCGGTTCATTCGAACGTTGTGACATGCTACATATTTTTACGCGCAAGACCGCAGGTTACGCTGAGGAAGTAAGTTTTTGAATCGCAACCTCGTATTACTTATAAATTTATGTGCGAGGAAAGTTTGCATTTGCATTAAGCTACAAGCATGACAACCTACATTAGCCATCACGCTTGAGTAAATAGTGCAGAAAGCCTTAGATTTTGATACACTCCACACACAAATAGCACTCAGCTGTTAAACATTAACCTTTACCTTTGTTCTGTTGTCGCAAAAGAGCCGCTCTACGGATAGGGAAGAATCATAGTATACCTGCAGGGTCGTCTAATAGGTTTTTCATGCCCGAATTTGGAGGGAAAAATTGGTGATGGGGTCGTCACCTCTTATATCACGGTGCTAGGTGCCCAAGATTTCGGCCTCATCAATCTCAATAATGAGAAGATCCTGTATGAACTGGACCTGGCACAGCTGCAGACCTGGGCGTGGGGGTACGTACCCCCTCGGAAAGCGTGTACCCCCCAGAAAATCAATATCGACGTCTAAATATCAAAATTCCCTGTACTGTGTACCCCCAGAAAATTTTGGGTGCCCAGGTCTGCACAGCTGGGGGCATTAAAATACTGATGTTTGTGGAATAAGTAATAATCGGTTAAATCTGCTTTTTACTGGCAAGGGGAGGTTAGCAGAAACAAATACCGTTCTGGTTCAGCGAAAAAAGGAACCAGAACCCAGCTACATCCTTTGCCTCAGGAAGAAGCAGTTGCGCTACATAACAGAGATGTTCAGAGACCGATCCCAGAGGCCTATTTCATAAAACTGTTGAGAGTTAAAATTGGGAATTGAGTTTGTTTTATCACGAGAAGAATTGAAACTCGAGTGAAGAAATCCAACTGAATCTCAATTCTTCACGTGATAAAGCAAACTCAATTCTTAATTCTCAAATCTCAACAGTTTTATGAAATAGGCCCCAGATGAAATGACTAGGCTGAGGTCGGGGCGAGGCCTGAAAAACTGACGGGGCTGGGACAATTAAACAAGCACGAGTTTTTGGAATCGACCAGCAAAATTATTGGCAAAAAGCCAGAAAAATAAGCTTTGAAACTGAACTTTTAATGCAAAATTTGAGGTACAGTACACTGAAGTATCGAAGCTTTATTTCAAATTTCAAGCTATTTGGTTCACCCATTGCTATATATGAAAATATGTAAAAAAGAAAATAGTTACAGTTTTTTAAACAACCTGTATTTGCCTCAACGTAAACGTGTCTGAACTCACATGTCTGAACTCTTTCAATAGGTGTAGTTAGGGGGTCAAGAACATCGCACCCCACGTAGCCTCTGGGAAGCATCTTAGTCATACAGGGTTCGCAGTTTAACTTTGCCACCACGGAAGCAAAACTGTTTCGCGGCTTAGAATACTGTTTTATCGAGTGCTTCATATGCGAAAAATTGTAAAAAATCCAAAATGGTAATTCATCTTGATTTTGGTCAAGATAAAAGACGGTCGATAAAAGACAAGATAAAAGGTCAAGATGATAAAAGACGATGTCATAATACCGAATGTTATTGTGAGGCCGATATTTCCCCATCATACAACTGCAATGATGAATTACGGTCAGTTCGTTTGCTTCGGTTAAAGAAAAATCGACTGCGACGGTAGGATACCGGTTTTACTTTGTCTGTAGAAGGGGTGCCATATATTTTTCCTATTATATTAACTGTCACAATATCACAAATGAATAATGTACATTATTGAGCGGTTCACATTTTAAACGGTCATCGATGCCTGACATCTGGTTTGTACTTTGCTCTTCTTGATTGCTGCACTCGAATACTTTTAAGGACAAAAATTGTCCGTATCGCCTAAAGAAAACATTTGTTTCGCACAAATTACAGACGATTTTAGTATAGCCCAAACCATACATGTAACAGGTGGCGAAAGTAGGGGGGGGTTCAGGCTTTTTTTTCCGAAAGTTGAGGGGGTTCAGGTTTATTTTTCGGCCTTCGGCCGAAATGAGAAGGGGGACCCTTCTCTCATTTTTGGGCCGGTCCGGGTTTGGGGGGAGCTGAAGTCCCCCCAAAGTACCCCCACCTACATGTATGGCCCAAACACTGAAATGAAATAGTCAGCCGACTGCTGGCAAATTGTGCACAGAAAAAGCCAATTTAAGAATAGGAAAACCAGAGCCCATATTTGTAACTTTAACTGCTCAGAACAACGAACATGAATTGACTTGGCAGATGGGATATGCTTTATCAGTCGTGCAACCGGCGTTCTTCCAATTGAAGTCATCATTTTGGTCCGCCAGAATACAAGCCTTATTCCCGTTGTCATCACCGGGACAGCCAGCTGCCCACTTACTGTAGTCGCCCGGATGTGCCTGAATTTATGTGTTGCTTACGAAGAAAATTGAGATCGTAGGTGACCTGGAGATAGTTTGGGCACCAAACCCTACTAAATAACACCGAATCATAATGCTTTGATTCAGACACCCAAAACATCGCGATCATACACGGGGCTCTCATGCACTTTGCGTGTGAGTAACAAGGACCACTACCTGAATTATTGAGCCATCATATGAACGGCTCCAGCAATACTGATTGCGCGTTGATCGGTCGTTCAAGCCAATCCAGTAAGGTAGTTTTGACGTGCTAGAGCTCGTGGTTAACTCTAAAATAGTGCAGGTTTTGCCCAGTATCAGCGATACATGAACTTATCTACATTGTATTTCCGACCACAGATGTAGATGGGACTTTGGGCGGACTTTAGGTCCCCCAAACCATGAAAAATACTCGAACTCCCCTCCAATCTCAGAAATGTACCTGAACCACCTCTGGAAATCGGCCGCAAATTCAAAAAATTTGCATAATCAGGCAAAACGGTTATAATTTTTGAATTCTTGCGAATGTTTTTATCTGATTATGTAAATTTTTGACCCGCATTATATTCATTTTTTCCTGAACGCCTCGCAAACTTCCGAAATCTGTCACATGTACAATTCAAATCAAGATTTTTTCAAGATATTTATAATCACAATCTGCCACCACGTCTGCAGAGGTTTTCGGCTGCGGGGGTGCGCATCCCCCCAGAATTCGAAGTCCATTTTATCTAGTGTAAATTTCATAAAAAAAATTTCCGCTGCCCCTTTTTTTCTTAGCTAGCCAAAATCCTGTCCGGAAAAATCACTGTACTCACCCCCTTCTCTTTGAAAAAATTTCTGCACCCCCCAGATGCCGGATTCCAAAGTTGCAAAACCCTCTGGGGGTGCGCACCCCCAAACCCCCCACACCCAGGTCTGCACGTCAGTATTCTCCACGAAAAAGAAGAGAATATCTTTTCCATCAAGATTTATTTTCTAAACAGAGGTGACGCGCCCAGCTTTATTTCGTTTTTGATTCCTTGCTTCAAAAATTTCAAGTTATAATCAGGCAAGACCTATAATTTGCTTAGAGGGAAACCGATTCGTTATTGAATTTTTCAGTCTGAAAAATTGTCCAGGTGCTTGATACAGGTGATCGTGAGTCGGCGGTTGATTGAAAGGGTTGTTTCCGCATTTTTTCTGATAGGCTAATACCACCCCCGCCAATAACTTCCCCCTAGGCAATGGGTTTATACTGTGGTCTCGATAACTTATAACGCTGTTGTCGACCGGTTTTTAAAAAGGATCAGCAAAATCCAAAATTTTGTGAAATCAGTCTCCAGATTAAAGTTCTTATTTAAAAGGTTTCTGAAGTATTTCCCCGATCAGAGTGGGCGCTGCGGGATTGGGGGATATCCGAATAATAGGCTTCATTCCCGAAGGGTCGAAGTTTAACGGGGATGAAATATTTTAACGCAGAAGGGCGAGTAAAATGTTTATGGTCGGTTGAAATTTGGGGACCTTTTCGATCGCCAACTATCGGCACCGATTTTTTTAATCTCCATCCCCCTTAGGGTCAAAATATTTTTTTAGGGGGATGATCCCCTTCCTTAATCTGGTCCAGCCCCCCTTGGCCGAACCACCATGCCCATCTCAACCTCGTATCCCTTGGTCACATCTCATGTTTGACAATATATTTTTAAACGTACTATCCAAAAATTGCTGCTTGTCGGAGCTGAACACATCAACTAGGGATGATTCCTGTAAGCTCTGGCATTTCGAAAATGCTTCAGTCCAAGATAATTGAAGATTCATAAGATTGACACATTCAGCGTATTTATTGCAACCGGAATCATCAACTGCCTGTTTCCAAAATTCCCGATCGCCATTGGAACCCCAAGGGCAGAAGCAATTGGCTGAAAGATTACATTATCCCTATATTCATAGGTGTAACCGGGGGGGGGTCCAGGGGGGGTCGGACCCCCTATTCCCCCAGCGAGAAAGTCCAGAAAACATTTTCGCCACTACGTGGCGAAAAAAAAATTGGCGATTTTTTGAATTACCGCGGAAATACCGACACTAAGGTACCGTACCCCCCCGTCCGAGAAGGTCCAGACCCACGTGGCCTCGGGCACCCGTTACACCTATGCCTATATTGTATGCATAATGATTTTTAATCGACTGTATGTTGGAACATGTTGTACCATATTTATTCTAATAATACGACCATCAGTAATAATAGCCTCGCTCTAATAATACAACCCCATTGAAAACTAGTCCGACGGGTAATAAATACGATAACAGTTCTATTTGGGTACCAGGAGGCTCATGCTGCTGTGTTTCCCTTCAATATTTAAGAAACTATCAGAACCAGGATGGAGAGTAAGCATTAAGGAAAGAACGATAGTTTTCCCTTTCTCTTCCTTTTCCGTTCCTTTTTCTGGACCGGTATTCTTTTCAGATCGCTATTTTTTATTGGA
The DNA here is from genome assembly GCA_034698105.1 of Plectus exinocaudatus. Classification (NCBI taxonomy): domain Eukaryota; kingdom Metazoa; phylum Nematoda; class Chromadorea; order Plectida; family Plectidae; genus Plectus; species Plectus exinocaudatus. Next base: position 4,781 of record JAQGAX010000298.1, on the reverse strand, counting down.
CCGCTTTTCCCTAATTTTCCCTATTTCCCAAATTTGCAGTATGAAGCAGAAATTGTAATTTGGTAGTAAAATTACAAGCAAACGGCGCCCATAACTGCTTACTATAGCAAACTGCTTTCGTCAGTTCGTCTTGAAGGTCGCGCTGATCACTTAAGAGTTTTGGCATACATGGCGATCCGATACCCGTGAGGTCAGGTGGATCACCTGACTCAACATTGTTGTGCGCTATGGTAGTGATCATTACTCCATTATTTTTGATTTGATTTGCAATTATGCATGAACTTTCATCACGTGCCGATCTATAAAAACACGCATTTTTATTTTATTATTCATTTTATCATTTTTATTTATATGCAACGCGCAATCTATTGATAGCTTGAATTCTGCTTACAAGGTACGATCAGTTCCCTACTGCATTGGAGGTTAGAAGCGCTCAACATTTAAATAGAGTGCCGCTAATTGCCCCACTAAGAGCGCCGTATTATTAACAACTACTTCCACTCACATATGTAACCGGTACCGAAAGCTGGGAGCGTAGTTCTTGAAAAATAAGCGTAATCATGCAGACAAATTTTAAAAATCATGCAAAAAATCGCGGAAAATTCAAGTTAATTTTCAGGGGCTCAGGTTTTTTCTCGAATCGGGGAAATCAGTTGAGTCGTTACCGGAGTTTCTCGAAAATAAGACCAGGGGCCTTATATTTTCGAAAATCTTCTGGATAGCAAGACCTGGTCTTATTATCTGAAACATAGTTGACAGATCAAAAGTAAAAGTAGTCCAAGCAAAAGTTTTTCGAAAATAAGGCCATGGCATTGAGAAAGCGTTACACTTCATGATATACAGAAACCCGATTTATGACGACATTGCATGCAAATGCGTAGTAAGTCGTCTAAAAATCAAATGACTTCAATGTTGATTTCGAAAACTCGATTCTTCATAAATTGCCCAGAAACTACCCAGTGTGAGCACATACCCTCCACAAAGAACAAAGAGGCTGCAAAGTTGCTGAAAGCGTTTACTGGGGACATGCTCATGGCTTATTGCACCCTATGCACTCAATTTATGCTTTTCTGAAAACCAGGTTAGTTGTTACTTGGAGGTTTGCATTAGTGATGGACCGGGGCCCTGTCCCGCCCCGGAACCCCGACTATGACTCGGAAAACCGCGCCCCTGGAATCCCACCCCTGGCCGTAATATTGAAAAATACCATTACCCGCTACAGTCCAGGTACACAAATCGCACGTTACTTTCACAGCCCTTTGTATCAACGTATTTAAGCTCAGCCCCGCCCCAGAACCCGTACTTCATCAAAACCCCGGCCCCGGAACCCCGACTGTATCCTCATTAGTTCTCATGCTTGCGCTAAATCATATTCTGATAATTTCTCTTATGATAAAATAAAAGATTATTTTTAATTTAAAAAAATTGTTATTGAAACAGAATCATCAGATTACTGCAAAACATGCCTTAGATTGTTTTCTTTCGTGCAGTCGTCACCTACGCTGGAAAATATGATCATCAATTGAGGATTTTTGCCTCTGCGACTTTGAAACACTGTTTGCGCTGCAAGGAGACCCCTAAAATTTGTAAAAACTAATCCAGAAAAGTAACTTTTAAATACAAGTATATCTTTCGATTCGTATCGATAAAATTTTTGCTCTAAGCTTACAAATATCTGCATACAGTTTTTAATAAGTTTCATCCGATTTGTTTCCACAGTTACACTAAATGGATATGGTATAAAATCAAATAAAGTAAGAGTTAAGTTTTCAATATTTTTTTAAATTTCTCTTGTCAATTGAACATGGAATCATTATTCGTGAATAGTCGTGACCAAGTCAAAGCATACTAACAAAGTAAGATTTCCACCAGGTCCGCCATAATATCGTATTTCCGATGTGGCAGAAGCTGCATCCTGACTGCTCTTGTATGTAGTCAAATTTCCGATAATCTCGGCTTCGTCGTCATTGAAGCTAACCAAACCAATACGCGACGATTTGATATCGCTCTGGCTAACTGTTAGCTTCATGATTACTGCGGAGAGATTACTTCTCATCTGCAAGCGCACTCGACATTTGTCTATGGGAAATTTACGGGTAGTGTATGACGGTATTGTAGTATTAGCGTAATATATTACAGGGTCTTGCATCGTAATTCGTCATTTTTGCACTCAATTTCGTCAACGTTTCCAACGAAGCTTATTGAAAGATTATTTAAACTAGCTCATACGCATTTGATTCGGATGCGATTTTCTGCATTTAAAAGAGGACTGTATGAGGTTTTGTTTACCTTGTGTCAATCTTGTGCAAACTAGACGAATATTCGTGATTTGGCAGTTGTTTGAAAAAGCTTCGTTGGAAATGTTGACGAAATTGAATGCAAAAACGACGAATTACAATGCAAGACCCTGTAAATTACGCTGTCTCAGTTTTAAAAAACTGAACGCTCCGCGTAGCTCTCTTCCACATAGTAAGCGTCGCCTGTATGTAGGTAGGTCGTGCTTACTTTTCCTTGCTTTCGGTCACCTGATCCCGGCTGAATATATGGACATAAAAAAGCATGACACTTTAATAGTCGTTGGAAGGGTACTATTTCAACGGTGAGATATTGAAATACAAAACATACGGCATAAAAATCCACTAGTGGTTCACCGGTTGACGAGTCGACGACGATAACAACGTCCACATACGCCTTATTAGGTGTGCAAGCGCATTGGCGAGGAACATTTCTATCATACGTCGCTAAATGCAAAATATTCGACGTACTATTTTTGTTTTTTATTTCTTATTTCTGAACCGGTGTCAGTTAAGACGTTAAAACGGCTTAAAAAATCTCAAATTTAAAGTCGTGCCATTTGCTTCACAGATAATGGATTTGCAAGTTAGGAGTGAATTGTGTCTCACAATTTGTGAGACACATTTTGCGCTCTTTCGATTGATCCATAAATCCAGAGAAACGGTGGTCTGGTTGCTGAGAACGAGCGACTCGAAATTGACCCGAAAAAATGCACTTTTCAGGTTTGGGGACCACCCGCATCGGAACACCCACATCGATTTCGATAAAAATCCGCCTGCTGGTAGCCACACCCCTATAGTACCCATAAATAATAGTCCCAGGCCCAGACTTTATCTCTTTAAAAAATGCTTATCACGGGTGTTATTTTTTGCGCCACCCTGTACTAGAACAGGCAAAAAGATACGGTATGCGTCCAATGTACATAAAGGAACACTGGACTGGTTGCTTCACGGGCCGATCCCATGGAATATGAGCTTTGTAGGCCAAAATGAGTTGCCCTTTACGTTATAGTGCTTAGTGAATGGCGTCGGACCGACCCTAATCCATTTCGAACCCTCCTGCTTAATGCTCTTAAATCGTCCCAAAGACCCTACCCAAAAAGTCTTCCGATTCGAACTCAACCCGACGACCAGACTAAGAGCATCGGCTCGGTCAGAACCCGATTGACGATACAAAGCCCGACTGATCCGATGTCAATAACCTACCAGAGTTAAAATTTGATATCGAAGTCGGTACGGTATTTTTTCACTCAAATACCGTCGGTAGTCCGTATTTTTTAATCGAAAATGTGCAGGCAATAGTATTTTTCGGCTAAGTGTAGTTTTCATAGGAGCTTTTGCCTTCTCAGCAGTTACTTTTGTAATATTATAAATTATACTATGAATTAAGATAATAGCTTTTCCTGTGATTTTGAATTTCAAAAAAACAACAGAATTATGAACCCTTATAAGAAAACACGCTATGTTATTTATTGCAATCGGAGTAAAGTAATCATGGGGCATTAACGGCTAGTTAAAAATCTTTGGGCATTAACTTACGCCTGGATGAATTTGGTGTTGTCATTGTTGCTGTTGTTGATAACGATGTAAATGTGGACATTGTTGAACTGACAGGTTTTGTATTCTTTTCTATAGGCTGTAAGCTTTTTGGCTCATGTTGTGACGCAGCAAATGTTGTAACTGAACTGGTTGAAGTATTTGGAGCCTTCTTCGTGGTTGCATTAGTTGCGTTTGTTGACGGCTTTGGACTGCAAAATCATTACTAATTACGTGGCTTATTATTGAAAGAAGTAAAACACACGACGTGGTTGCTGTTGAGATAAATGATGTTAGTTCTGGTGTTGTTTGTGAAGAAGCACTTGTCGTGGAATCATGCTGTTTCTTTGTAAGGGCCGTTAAAAGGATCAAATTCGGTGTACCATCATTATTTCGATTCTTCAGCAGGATGACAGCAGTCACAGCAGCTATGAAGATGAGACAAAAAATTGCTACAATAAGTGCAGCAGTCTTTTTTCTCTGTGTTATTTGAGAAATAATCCAGTTAATCGAGAAAATAAAGAGATTCTGAGAATTTAGTTTCGGCTCTAAGTTTTCTGAATCCAATCCAGTTTCGATTTCTTGTCGAAAAAGCGGCAAATCTGAACTTGTGGGCGATATATGTTGATGTGCACTAGTAGAATCAATTGAAGCATAAGTGCTGCTTCGCAGTAACCGCCTTGCTTCAATAATCAGTCTTTCTGGAGCGTCGATATTATTCCAGTTTATTGTGCTACCATCACTGAAATCAAAATTTTCCGTCAATATAGATTCATCGTTTTCCAAAACAGCTTGAAGAAAGTCTTGAACTCTGATTTTTGTTTCTTCCGTTTCCAGTCCATGATTAACAGTAATAATACTTCCGCGACTGAGCAGGCCTTCTCTTATTGGTGCTAAGAGTATATCTTTTGCCCTTTCAGAAAGACTCGCAACGGTTACGCGTGCGTGACT
>JAQGAX010000297.1:0-18655 GCA_034698105.1 Plectus exinocaudatus | reverse complement strand
GCCTAGGCAACTACCAATCAGCGCGCGCGCACGTGACAGGCGACAGGCGACAGGCGTGTATTGTGTTCCGGGCTTTTCGGTCACTGTGAAACAACAGTGCTCATTGAGACCAGCAGATCTTTGAGCGCAGAGCATGAAGAGAGCTGATAGACAGCAGTTTGAGTTTTTGAATTTTCTTAATTTGTGAATGGATCGTTTGCGCGTCATCAAACTTCTCACCCATCCTCAATTTTTCATACATATGGGATTCATAAGTTGCTTGCAGATCTGCATTCAGGGTTCATGTCCGAGGCCGGTGGCATTTTTGGTGAAGGTGGGTCAGTTTGTATACGAGCAAATACAATTTCGGAAGCAGCGCTTCTTTTGCTCTCCGGGGGCCTGAGGAATGTGACTCATGCGCGTCTCGTTAATCCGGTTCCGTGATCTACTGTATCTCACAAAACTAATCACAGCTGTTTTTATTTCAATTCCGGGAAGCGCTGTGATTGGTTAGCTATTACGTGCGCGGAAAAATTCGTCACCTCACAAAGCGCGTTTGTGATCGCGTGACCCAATCACCGCACTTTCCGCAATTGTACCGTACGTAATTGCAACTGAAGCAATCACAACAGCGTTGTGAAATGGACCCTTGGTTGCATGTCCACCCACACCGCGATCACCAGTTCCAGTTGCGCAGTCGACTATCGCCATCAGCGCGGGCGTGTTTGGTGCAGCCATAAAACGAACGACGTTGTCAGATCCGATTGATTTTGCATTACAATAGCTTCCGCGTCATGTCCGCGTTCATGTGACTCGTGTCGTCGTCGGAATGTGTCGTAATACTGTGTACCATGCGCGAACAATGAAAATAGTTCAGCAGTTTTATTTGCGATACGCCCACATGAGCGGCGAATCAATAATAGCTTTCGTCATCGAACAATTCAGAACGAACAAAACACAGAGAACAATACCACACGTGTACACCAATCATCAAATCAATCATCAATCGACAGCGAGCGCAGCACGGTGAGAAGAAAACGAGCCAAAAACCATTCCAAAAGAAATTCAGAATCAGTGGGAGACAATCTCGTCGAGTTTTGGGCGTTCCGCGGTTGCTTAGCTTTCCAAATATAGAAGTTTCGCAGTTTATGAGCTGTAGAGGGTGACAGCAAAAACGCGTCACACATCATCATGTACAGTCGCTGGGACGGAGAGAGTCATCACTCACAATCGACAAAGCACACACATTTTGATTTTTGGAATGCACAAGGCGGCTTTCACTATAGTTTGTCGATTCAAATTCGCGCGCTTTCGTTTCCCGCCACTCACTCAGTCACTCAGTCGCAGTCGTATCCATTTCAATAGTATCCATACTTAGCCCCGCGAGTAGTCCGATTGTCCCAGGAAGCAAAAGGATTGACAGAAACCGAAATTGTTTGTACACAGAAAGAGAAAGCGGCATACACAATTTAGGGCAGGCATTAACGGGGGCTGCGAATCAACGGCAATTGAATCACAACGAAATTAGAGAAAGAACCGAAATACCGAATTATTTTTGATTGCGTTCATCGAAGCGGAAGAGTCTAACGTCCACTGCGCGGCACGAACATGTACCGGCAAGGCTGGCTTAAAAATAACTGATTGTTCTCGGTTTGCGAACTGCAAAACAACTGATAACTAATTTGGCAGCTCATAAAGAGCAGCAACAACAACGAGGGGAGCTGGCGGGGGCTGGACTAAAATAAATAAGCGAATCTAACACGGCAAACATTATTGCGGCGCTAACACCGTTCTAGAAAAGCACTAGTGCACCGGCTTCGAGCAACGAATTCACAGACGTTTCGTTCTGCTTACCATATAGCATTTGAAATTACGCAAGAGCAGTTCAATAAAAACAACGCACACTAACACTTGGCAACTTGGTCGCAGGTTCACGAATAACGGATCGCTTAAAATAATTTCCTCCATATAATTATATCTTACTCGCATTATGCAGCAGACAGACACGCGAACGAAGGAGCGCACATGGTGCTGCATACGCAAATGAGGGTGGGTTTGGGGGACAACGGACAACACTCGGCCAATCAATCAACAAGGCCTGATACAGGCTCGGTCGCAGTTCGCTTCAACTTGCACGTCATACAGTGAAATTTGCCTCCACCTCCTTTATTCTACCGTTTGAAGCACACCATTTTCTAGGCGGGACCCCGCGCTTACACATCTGTGCGCGTGCAGCCGCTGCGTATCTTCACACTTTCATTAACCGATGCGCTGCATGAGCACCTACTGCCTACGGTATAATAAAGGCGGTGGGAACAAATTTCACTGTATAGCGATCGCATTCAGCCCGGGAACAATCGCGCAGACCGTCGGCGCACGCTTTACAAAACTGGAAGTAGGAAACAATCTTTGGCTCGAATCTCGCCCGCTTGCTAGCCGCGCACAATTTTTTGGCAAATCACGCAGTATGACACAAAATTATACGCTTAGCGTCGCGCTACACATCAGCCAACAAGATGACGAGTATACAAATGTCTTGCGTCAATGCTGCGCGCGCAAAATCTTTGAAGGCCAATAATTAATAGTTTGCACGCGCGCAAGATTTTGTTTGGGCAAGCGTGGCGAGCAAATTGCTGTGCAGAATCTGTTTCAATCGGACGTACGACCCCGATACGCCAGTTGTAATGAATTTCCTAACTACACGCCACACGCTCAGGCGTATGAGCTTACGGTAGGCCTACGCTTAGGGAGCCAATTGCGTTCTATCTCTTTCCCTGAAAACTGGCGTATCGACGACGTACCCAATCGGAAGCCTGAAGGAAAATACAGCGCGTTGCAGGAGAAAGAAGCTATGCGCGATCGAATCAGAGTTGTTCGAGATATTTGGGCCACATTATACACACTCACATGATGCTATACAGTGCGCTCTGCTGCAAATATGTAACAAACAGCAATGCCAACCATTGTGTAGGGGGGACGCGCAGTTGCAATGAAAAGGCGAATCGGGTAGGTAAAATATTCTGAAGCCGAGCAGCAAGGACAGAGTTATGAATAGATACTGTAGCATGTAACGGCGTGCCAGACTCTCAGCAGATTAACGAAAACAACAACACAGACTGCACATAGAGAACGAAATATACCCATTAGACAGTCGGATATCCGTTCACAACACGCGTGAGCGCCTTCGCAGGGTCGTCCGCACATCTTCTGCGCGGGACCACCCGCAAACGCGTCGTCAGGGAGGAATAGCCGCCAAGTTTGAATTATCATCCGAGCGAGCGAGCCGTGTGTGACAATATGACACGCAGGCGGCAGGCAGGCATGGCGAAGAGGGACGAGGGCCGGCCGGACCGGTCGGACCGGGCCGGGTCGGGGGCAGACGAGCGCACGCGGGTCTAGCCCTCGTCCTGCTGCCTGAGCTGCTGCAGCTTCCTCTTCCTCTTCTCGCGGCGGCGTTCGTCCCTTTCTAACCGGCGCTCCTTTCTCCTCCTCCGTCGGCGCTGCTCGGTGCGCAGCAGGCGCTCCTCCTGCTCCTTCAAGTTCTGGGCGACAATCGCCGGTTGCTGCTGCTGCGCCGTCGTCGGGCGCCTCTGATCCAGTAGGCGCTGCTTGCGCACTGACCCGGCCAGAATATCCGCTAAGGGCGGCACTGGCGCGACGCTAATCGGCGGCGCGCTCGGCGGCGGTCGGCCGCCGGTGTCGTCGACGACGTCCTCCATGACCAGGCCGCCGCCGGTGCCGATCGGCAATCGGCCGTTCTGCCGGACGAATGTGCGCCAGTCGGCGTCGTCGCGCCAGGCGCTGTCTCTCGAGGCGGCGCCGAAGCGGGAGTGGTCATCCTCCCGGCGGCCGCCGCGGGCGCCGAGCATCTCCACACTGCCGTCGTTGTTCCTTCGCGCCATCATGTAGCCGCTTCCGCCAACCATGCGCGTGCCGTCGAAGTGGACGACGAGAAAATGTGACGATTTCCGACGTTTACGCGACTTTTTGCCGCGACGCGGTCGACCCGACTTCTTCAGCGCTACGTACCACCGACGTTTCCGCTGGCCGTAGGCGCATGAGGAATACAGGTTGTAGTAGTTTTCCAGCATTTCTTCCATGAATACGCACTCGGTCGAGTAATTTTGAGGAGCCTGAAGAATCATTGCGTGATTTAACAAATTAATAATTCAGTGCCCATATCCTAATTCCAATGGATGGGGTCTTGAATGTATGAATTAGGACCCCCTTCTCCGAATGCTGGAATTTCATACACAATGCTATATTACATATCCATCCATAAAATCGTCGGTCTTGATGGGAAAGGTACAGTAGGTGAATAAAAATATTAGCTTACCGCTCCATACAATCTGCCTTTGCTATCCATACATAGATACCGCTGGGACTCTTTGCCTCTGATAGAGACGAGCCCGAAGGCGACGGAGAGAAACTCGAGCACGCCTAAAGCGAAAGGTAATTAATAATGACTTCGTCCTTGAAGACCAGCTCGGACGTGTTTACACCCGTCAAGAAAACAGCTGCGAGTATAAGAGATGGGTGGACGCTTCACGGAAGTGTTCGTGAATGCGTCGTGAATGCGAGAAACAGAGAGACCAAAGTGCGGTGGAGCAGCTGAGGGTTATAGGGGCTGCGCCTCATCTATCTGGTTAATGAAAAAGTCTCTCGAATACAGTAGTTATTTGGTAACTAACAATTTTTCAAACACGTTACAATGAAGTATGGAAGAATATGCTTGGTCATCCGCTGAAGAGTGATAATAGTTTGCGTCGTCGGATATTACCGTGGATATGGTCGATAAAATTAAGGCGATTTCATATCATTACCGCTTAAGACGGCTCCAAAATCATATTTAAGCCATTTATTATCCGCTGTCCACTGCATATTCCCGAGGTAATGTGGTATTATAGTGCAAGTTAAGGTCAAGTAAGTTCAAGAATCATATGAACCCCTGAAACAGGAGAAGGCGAAGAAGGACGGCCCCCCAACAGGCGGCTAATCGGCGGAAGGCGGCACTTCAATGGCCCCTTGGACGAACGGCGGCGAACGGGGGTTAAGTCGGAAGTGCGTTGCTGTTGATCGGCAAGAGCAGCGCGGCGGGCGCGGCTGTCGACGACTCAGGTAGCTGCCGCACTGTCTCGGGGGCGCCCCGTCTAAATCACCGGCTTGTCACACGATTCTGCGCAAGGCGCCGGTCGTCTTTTTGCCGCCCTCTCAAGAAGACACAACCGGCGCCTCCGCTACCCACACAGTCCCCGGGCGACAACGACTGTTGCTGATGACGATGCTGTTCACAGACACCTCGAGCGAGGATGAGCAGAAAAAGGAGGCGCATGCCAACTTTCCCATTCAAGGGGGCGATTGAAACTTTTTTGCGTGAATAGCCTTAATCATTCTGTCGAGTAGCAGATTTCTGGCGACTGATTCAGGCAGCCAAGAGGGGGGGGCAGCGATCGCTGCAACCCCTTACAATTAAAGGACAGTATTATGCTTTGCGCTGTCCTCTCATGATGAGTATTTCTTTTTTTGCTTGATTCTGTTTGAGACCAGACTGAGATCAGCTTGTTCGTTTCAACTGCCTGTATATGGCGAACACAATCAGTCGGGGAAAAAACAAGAGCTACACACGGTTTATAGGGGGCCCCGGGCCGGCTGGTCGACGAAGAACGGATGGACGAGCTCACAGACGAGATGGCGGCGTTTTTCGGAGCCACTGGCCGAAAAGAGCCCAGCTGGCCGGATCCGATCGCGGTATTCTCATCGGATCGGCGATTCAGCTCCGATTCATTCAGGTGCTAATGGGACGGCGCGCGCCCCCAGACTGCGTGTCCCGATCGGCGCTCAATTCAGTGCTAATCGACGGTCTGACGAGTGTCGGGCGGATGTGCATGGCGGTGTTTTTTGCTGCGACGCGCATTTGCTAATCGCCATTTATTTGCATGCCACATCGCTCGGAGTACACGTGTACGGTATGTACGCGTTCGCGCGCCGGGGCCAAAAGGCGCGACCGAGACAAGCGCGGCTGCGCCGACTGCTCTTTAGACCCCCGGAAATCGACACAACAAGAGTGCCGACGAGTGCGCCCGCCATCAACAGTTAGCGAAGTCGACAACAGCAGACAGTCATCGGGAGGGCGGCCGGAAAACATCGGGCGGAAAGAGCCCACCCGCGCTGCCACCGTCGCCCCTGTTGCTGCCGGTAAGAACGGAGGTGGTCTTTAACGAGCGCGACGCGGACGGCCTAAAAGCCGCCGCGGCGTCGCCATACATCTGCGGCTAACGGGAGACAGCCGCGCCGACCCGTTCGCCCCTCTACCTGCGACCGTTTCTCAGCTTCCGGGTTGGGGAGTTGGTTCTGGCGAGGTAGGTGAGCGCGCCCGCCGACGGCGAGCGGCGACGGAGATGTATGAAGCCTCACGGCGGCGCCGTGATCGCTTCTCGACCGACCGACCCTCGTTCGTCAACGTCGCCTACCGTAACCGCTTCCGATCGGCCGACGACAGCCGCGTGTCTGATGGCGACACGCGCGCGCACGCGTCTCCACGCGTCTTGCGCCGGGGCCCCTTCTCCCTTCTCCCTCTGCTCGCCGATCGCCGCCTTTCACATCACGCTATACAGCTGCGCCTGCAAAGCGCGTCCCACCCCGATCTGTGACGTCACGAATACGGAAGGCCAGGTGACGCCCGAGCAGGGGCAGCGGGCCGTCCGGGGTCGTCGATGACGATCGAGTGGTCGTCTAGGGGTGTGAAAGAACACCGCCGTTGTTCGCCGTCGACTTGCTCAGTATCGAGATTTACAACGAGCGATCGACTGTTTAAACTGCGGCAGTACATAGCAATCAATTAGCCCGGAAGTAGTGTATCAAAAGAGTCACGCGGTTGGAAACAAGAGAAAGAAGTGGAGACCAGAGTTCACATTAAAAGAATTGATCAAAATAGATCCGTGAGACTCCGTATTGTTTCGGGAGCTTCGGGGAAGCAATAAACAGGGATTTCGTCAACCCCCGGCGCACTATTTACGTGTCGCCTGTTGAAAAGGTTTATTGACGAACCGTTATCGGCGCTAGCTTGAAAACGACGAAAACCCCTCTAGAACACTGCTTGCACTTCACGAAGGGAGCGCGCACGTCGCACCTTTTTTCACCCCCGGTGATATCTTGTTTCGCTTTGGGCGCTAAACAGCCCGCGTATCGACTTATCTGCTTCGTCATCATCGGCCAGATTGTTTGTTTGAAGCAGCCGCCAGCCGCGTTCGCCGAGCGAAAAACTATACGGTGCGAGGAAAACAAAACATGGCAACAGTCTAATATCACTTAATGCCATGTTTGAGCAACAGATTGTAGGATGATGTGCTTATTATAACCCCCAACACATCCAAATGCGCGCTACCGTATAGCGATCATTCATGACAAATCAATGGCCATTGTGAAATGGATTGCTTGGGAGGGAATGGATTGAGAATTCTTATAAACACCAACATTGTAAAAGTGCGATATAGCTTGCAAGCAATCCCGCTTGAACGGTAATTGGCCGTTTTGGGAGATTTCGCTTTCGCCACAAGCTGAATTGTTTCGGATCGAATTGTATGGACGCGGATAGCTGCTAGTCTGGTTGGACACAGCTGATCGCACCGCACACGAAGCACGCGAAAAGCGCAGAGCGAACGAAGGCCGAGCGATAAGGGGCGCTTTTTGCCCGCAAATCAACAGATGGATAGCGTCGATTGCGATGGCCTTTGCGGCGATGGGGGCGTCGGCGGATTGGCCGACCACGGCTGGTCCCTGTCTCGGTGTCTGCTCAACCGCCAACACTCAATATGTGCACTCATCTCCCCTGAACGAACACCAAGCCGCCGCATCTCCGAATGTTGCCGCCGGTGTCAACTCTGTTCGAGGACCGCGCATTTTTGCAACTCGTACCTGTCGGACGATGCGCACATCGAGACGCGACGACAAACAGTGGAGAGCGACCAGCCGGCCGACTTTGACGTCAACGGAGTCTCAAGAGGACTGAAAATTACCCACGTCTCCTCCGTCTCCTAGTTCCTCCTCTCAAGGGCCGAGTTTTGGGCGCGTGCCCGCGCGCTTCGCAAGGTCAGAAACGAGATGCGAACGATCAAACTCGTCGCGCAGATTAGACCGCACTGCTCAATATGGCCAAATAAAGTAGTATTTCCTTTTCCCTTCCAGGCCAGTTGCCCGTAACCGCAAGCGGCGTGCGCCTTGCCGGTCATCGGCCTGCCGTCGGCGGGTTCGCTAGAGATGACGACGATCGACATACATGTATATTGTGTCTGTCGGTACGTGCTGGCGGTTATCAGCTGCCGACATCTCCGAACGGCGTTCAGAAGCATTCCTCTTTTGCCTGCTTGCGCGGGCAGAATCGGTTGCGGTCGGCGCAACTTTGGGGACGCAAAGGGGGTTCTATTACTGCATCTATAGCTGCTTTTAACTGTCGATGAAGACGCAGGCAGCGCCTCCCTTGGTGCTTAGATTGATGAGTAGGAGGACGAAGACAGAGAGAGAGAAAAGTTGGCGGGCACGACGACTCGTGACAATCGGCGACCGGCGCGCCGCCGAATATCGTTAGTCGTCCGGCGGGCATCGAATTCAATCGCGTCTCTGCCCGGCAATCGATAGCCTAATTGTTGTCCGGGCAGAATCGGGAAGCGGTTTGGTTGTCCGGCCCTAAATTTGGCCGCACCAGACGGAATATGGAGAAGAGACAAGCGCGTGCCGCCCCGCCAAAACATGTCTCAACTTCCGTTTTCGAGCAAAAAATAGTCCCCAAACGACGCACGCGACGGACGATAGCATGCTAAGATCGATATAACCCCCAAAAATAGGCCGGAAAAACGTCAGATAAAGAAAGCGGAATTAGCGCCAAAAACGTGCAAACAGCGACAAAAACCGACTTACTAAAGGGACTGTTCTCCTGGCGTGTGCCGGTGATCAGACTATGCTTCTTCATGATGCCGCGGCGGACGTAATCGTCGGCGGCCGGCTCATTGAGAATCTCCATCCAGGCGCCAGTTCGACAAAACAACGCTCCCTCGCGGTTTGGACCTTCGTAGTTAGCGTCCATGAAACTGGCGCTGATGCTCTTCCGCCGGCGGCTCTGAACTTGCCGCATGCAGGAGGTGACCAGCTGGGTGCTGACCAGGTCGTGCAGGTTGACGGGCGCTGGCAAGAACGGGGCCGCGCCTCCGCCAATCGCCGCGAATCCGCCGACACCGGTCGAAACGCCGCCGCTCATATCGTCCAAAACAGTGGCGGCAGTGGCGCACTGAGACCCGCCGCTCGTCGGTACCAATAATGGTGACCAGACCGAGTGCGGGCAGAAGCAGCACAGCGCTGCGCTTGTCAGCACAATCCACCAAGACAGCTTAGTAGTAGCCGTGTCAGCAGCGAGATACACGACGCAGATTTACGGCCAGTCGAGCGGTGGGCGACGTCGACGCATTCCACGGTCACAGTCGCTGCTTGTCGTCGTCGTCGTCGTCGTCTCGGCTGAAAACGAGAGGGCGGCTGGGATGAAAGCGCGAGCAAGTGGTGCGACCATCGCCAACACAGGACGTGTGAGGTGGGCGCGATCGCCGCGCGCTTGACGGCCGCCTTGAGTTGGCCGAGGACAAAAGGCACCGAAGGTGTGTGTTTGCGCGACGATCCGTTCGCGGGCAAATAGCAAGCCGACACTGACGTGCGCCTACAGCACCACCACTCGCCTCAACGACAGCCCGACCAACCAGCCGTGGTCTCGACCAACACAGTCTCTACCTATAGGCGAAACGGAGCGTGAGGGGGCGTACCCCGCGACACGCGCGACCATGCTAAGAAGAAGAACAACACCGCCGGGGAGGGATAGATAAGGAACCGTGGCGCCCGTTCGCGACCATGGTGACACCTTTGAACCAGAGCGCCTAGAACCAGCAGAAACGCGCGACACCTCTCACTGGCCGGGTGGCACCGGCAGGGAGGGTGAGACGACGGGCGGCGGGCGGCGATCGGGCGGTGGCACAGAGGGGCGGCTTCCGCTTGGCGCTCTTCGGCCGGGTCGGCAACTGCAACGGGCGCTTTTTCGGGGCAGCAACAGGCGCGCGCGCGCAACGCCCGGAGACCGATCGGCAGAAGCGACTCGCGGAAGCGGCCCACCGTCAGCTGTCGCGCTACCTGGCCGCCGTCGCCCATCGCTCAGCAGCAGGTACGAACGCACGGCTGTTTACCAGAAGCTGAAGCAGCGAAGAAGCAGCGGCGTCGGCAGGCGGCAGCCGTCGGCCACCGCCCGCCTCGCTTCCGCGGCCACTGCGCGCGCCGTCGTCGTCGTCGACGACGCCGTCGACCTCGGTGCAGACCGCCGGCCCGCCGCGGCTCCTCCTCCTTCGCCCGGCGCGGACCGGTCGACCACCCGGCTGCTTACTGGTAGACCAGACGGCCGTCGCGCCGCCGCGCGCGAAGGAAGAAACCGCTCGCCCGCCGGCCGCTCGCAGCAGACCAATCGCCGGCCCGCGCATGCCGGGCGGCCATCTGCGTCTGGCGTGGTGTGGTTGCCTGCGCCGCGTCGGTCGCGCCACCACGAAGCAGCGCCATCTCTAGCGCTGCTCAAGCAGCAGCCTGCTGCCCTCTCACCACGAATAACGCGCGCAATTGCGCAACGCACCGCGCACGTGGAGCAGTCGTTTTCTGATTTTCTGACGCACGCATTCGGCGACCACCGAAGGGGACCCGGGTAATTGAAGTAAACGATCACCGATTGAATCAATCCCGTTCAATCGGCTTTATTGGTATGCGTCGGAAATGGCTAATGTGAGCGGAGGCCGAATGATACGTGCTCACCCACAGAGACTGTCCGATGGCTTTTGTGCCTCGACTGCCTCTCTGTCCTCGTCCCCGACTGACGCATGCGAGAACGGAGAATAACCGGTCATGACATGTTTTTCTCACGCCTTTACATGTTTACTCTACGTCACTGTACTCGTGCGCACAATGACACAGTCGACAGCTGACGAAATGACGATGTGATTCATTTCTTTGATCACTGGAAAATCGGCCGCGCGCCGCTGCACCGTCCGCTAAACGATCCATTCCGCGGCCCGCAACGAAGACCAGGTGACGCAGTTGAAAAAAGGACCGCGTCAATCAATCATTTCTTCTTACCTGGCTTCGCCTTCCGCCTTGCTCTTCTGTTTTATGTTAAGCAATTGCCGTTGAGCCTCTTGTTGTCTTCTCACTGTCTGACATCGGCTGTTGCATTCAATTCAGATTCGCGCACAGACCGTTGGCGTAGGCCATTTTGTCTGGCCTTTTTTGCGCCGCTTCCTCCAGACAGAATCGTCTTGTCGTACGCATGAATCTTCCTCCACATTTAAATGCCTGGGCGCAGTCCTTAAAAAGAGGTCGCACTTTTATTCGACGTTTTTCCTCTCGTTGAATGCATAATGCAGTCGAAAGACGACGCGTGGCCGGTTTCTTGCCGTCTTGCAACATGCAACAAAGTCTTGCAACCATCCAGGCGCGCATTAAACGCATGTTTACATGTATGACGATTTGATCAATCGTTCACTTTTGTACTATGTAAATCATTCGAAAAAATGGTTACAGGTCATATCGTCCTTGGTATAAACTTACTGTTAACAGTTTTCCCGCTGTGCGCAATAGTCGTAAATTGTTACAACTTTTTTGTAAAAGCGATAATTCTGTTGGTTCCGCAGACCGATTTCCGCAAGCGGCGGTACACAAAGTTGCAAAACTGTCTGGGGTGAGCTGCGGGACTGGGTACCGCAATATTTCTCTATCCCGCCCACCTCTGCTTTTAGGCGCATCTGTCGCCTAAGCGGCTCACAAGGAACTAGCTTCAAGAAATGTCGTAATTAACCAGTAAGTTACAGTGATCGTAAGTGCATCCCAACATAACGATGATTTAAGCCACCGATAACGAGCAATAACACAAAGGCCTTGTCTTATTGACACGCAGCTAGCAATAACAAAGGGCCTTATTTTTCAAAGTCAACGGAGCACAACACCGAGCAACACGCAAGTCAACATATTATGAATATTAGCAGCAACGAGCCAATTATTCAAAGATGATGAAAAAGCCGTCTCGACAGTCAACTAGCGGACGTAGGAAGGGGGAAAAAGCTGAAGAGGAGGTAGGCGGAGTGGGTGAAGGCTACGCCCCTGTTCTTCCATTGTGCGCAGACAATCCACTTGACAGCTTTCGTGTCAACAGGCACTTGACAGTATTTTCCCGGCCTTTCAACGACACGCCTGTGTAAACAGGCGGCTCAGTGAGTTTCACAAATTTGTGTATTTCCCAACGCGCCCTTTGTTGGGGCGCAGTACGTTAGCTGACGCTTCTTTCTCTTCAAATGAAAGTTGAAAGCATAGGGACGCGTTCAGATGGAAGGAATCAAAGATCGAGCTGGCGATTGGAGTGGTGGTGCAAATTCGTTTGACTGTAGATGCATTTTTTGCTCAGCTGACTATACAGCTACGTGACAAGAAAGCCACATTGATATGTTGAATCGAAACTTCCTAAGTCAAATCCACGTAGTGCTAACAGCGTGACAAATATAAGAAGATTTAATTTGGAACGAAATTTCCCTCCCCCAACAAACAGTTCCCAGCTTTGCAACCGACTTCTTTCACAGGAGTGGAACAGTAAATGCCATGACATCTATCGCTCTTTGGACCATATCCAAAATATGCGATCGGTTTGTTAAGATTACAAACAATATCATAGAAGATAGAGCGTATTACAACAAGGTGGCTCCTCAACTGATGCAAAAACACACGGTATTTAATTTATAGCGAACAATTTTTTCTGGGAATTGCAAACAGTGAAAACAGTTTTGGCTGCAAAATTGCGAGTACAATCAAACAAAAACGACAGCGTAAATGTCCTCAAGAAATGGTCCCCGACGGCGGCGTCGACGTAGGCGATTGCGCAATTTAGATCGAATTGAGACGTGCACGTGCGACTGACGTTAACCCTGCGGTCGGTACATGAAGAAGGCCGTTCGGATTGGCAAAATGGGGCCAACGGAACATTCGACGTCTCCAGTAGAAGACACTCCGTTTTCTTGCCCCGAATACTGCGCCGTCAATCGAGGCATAGCCGTCTTTGACAGATCTCCCTTTCCGAATCCCCTCTTCTCTCCGATGAACACCGATATCTTCTTGGAATGGACAATCGCACGTTCATCGACGTCATATTCAGCAACACCTCTCTCGGACACCGAATTCTGGACAACCTGAGCTTCTTGAACCTTCGATATGTCTTCTATATTGTTTCGCCATACGAGTCGTCTTACGCCAGAATTGAGGATGTGCCTAACTATAATGTTGAGGTACGTTGCGTAGTTTTTGGAGAAAGTTTGACCAAAGAATGAGGTAGGGTTTTTGCATACCTGTCACAGTGATTGCCGCTGATACGACTTGGCTTTTGGTTCTTTCTCTTTCGACTGAATATACCTCATTTGAGCTTCACTATAGTGCAATGCGTATTTGATAGCAATGCTTACCATTTTATAACATCCAATGATTTTCAGGTTGGAACGTGGTTTCTGGTGCTATTTCTATTGGAATTTGCCATTCTTTGGATTCGCGGTATTCGTGACCGGCACGAACTGAACGATACGATCACTTCGATGAGCGCAGTTCTCCTCTCGCAGATCTTCAAGTAAGGAGCTGTTCATGAGTGACGTTACAGTTGGGGAGGGTGGTGGATAAAAAAGCGCCAAAACGCTGTGATATCATAATATATGAGTGGCCCCAAACTGTTCTTAGTAACATTCAGTTCAATGTCTTATCCTAATAACGATAATCGGTTTATTAATTCATTCCCTCAAGCAAACCATAGCACTTTATTACAAAAAATCTTGTCATGCCTGTTGGTTATAATCTTAGTCATATTACTTTGTACGCTGTTCGATGAGCTTATTTAGATTTGGTGGCCGCACAATTGCCATATATGGATATTTGCTCATTTGGAATAATTTTCGAGTGATAGAATTGCCGTGGGAGTCGCCGTGGACGTGGTTACTCACGCTGCTCACCCAAGACTTCTTATATTATGCTGGTCATCGAGCAGTTCATGGTAAGAATATTATATTAATATTAAATAGGGCGAAATAGTATTGCAGCGCGCAGTTGACTATTAATAAAAAGGCACCGTAAGATTGCGACGCAAAATAGAGTCATTTGCATTTGGAACTATTCAAAGTCCAATTCAAGTTTGCAGCTGTTTAGCGCTGCCGCAAAGTAATTTTTTGAATAAAAAAGTAGTTATTAACGATTAAATTAAATTTGTCGCCAATTTTTGATCAACTTTAGTAAGCGACCTTTTCGAAATTAATCGTTAGACTCTGCGTCAGCGCTACGCCTGTTAATTATGATATTTTGCTTTACAGAAGCTGGCTTCTTATGGGCATTGCACGCGATTCACCATAGTTCTGAATATTACAATTTGTCGACGGCGCTACGACAGGCAGCGATTCAGGATGTCGGACTGATGTGGTTCGACATGTTTCAAGCGTTTTTCATTCCGCCACAAATTTTTCTAGTTCATCGCTACTTCAACGAAGTGTTTCAATTCTGGTTGCACACATCGGTATGTACTATACTATTCACTATCATTAGAAATGATGAACGGTAGCTTGAATTCTGCTTGACCTTGAAGTTTCGGGCCGGCTTGTACATGATTTAGTAACAATTTGAGCAGTGCGTTGGACGAGAAACTTTTCTTCTGCTGGGTCTTCGGACAAAGCGCTTTGGGTCATTTTGAATGATTGAATGAACGATGCGCTTTCGTTGAACGATTTTGGAAAGCAACCAATTTTTAATCATTTCAGCTCGTTGGAAGTCTGGGACCCTTGGGAGAAGTGCTCAACACACCGTCGTATCACCGGGTCCATCACGGACGTAATCCTTATTGCATTGACAAGAATTACGGTGCCGTGTTCATTATCTGGGACAAAATGTTCGGAACATTCGAACCGGAAAGGAAAGACGATCCCCCAATTTACGGTTTGGTCACTACCGTCAAGTCGTTTAATCAGTTGTGGCTTCAGGTATTTAATATTATCCTGTATTTCATAAAATAGGAATTAACCATTAAATCAATAAAATATTAATTAAAAAGAATGAATGATATATGAGAAAAATCTGAAATATTATAATATATAAGAAAACTGTATGTAAAGGAATGAAATCAAAATTCGAATTTGTTCACAAAGACTTTAAATGGAATCATGATATCTCTACATATGAAAGCTATGCTGTTCAAATCTAAGTAATCAAAGAATTTCCTTAACGATTAGAATCAAGACTCAGTGTGTTACATTTAGTTTTCTGTCTTCAAAGAAATACTGTACGACAAGGTTTGGATGAAAAACGAGCAAGGCGAAGACGTCTTTCCAGGCGTACTCAATAAGATCAAAGCCGCCCTTTATCCACCGGGTTATTTCCCAGGAAAGAAGATAAAGTTTTTCTTTAATTGGTATTGCCTGGAAGATCCCAAAGATGGCGTGCCGGAGGTGAGCTATGTTATTTTCATGTCTATTCGCATTTTAAGGCGTTAGAAGCAGTAGACTAGCATTTGGAGGAAGCGCTAATATGGCTCAGTGGGATTCAAAATAAAGTTTAGGCGCGAGGCATCACTCTCTTTTCAACTGAATGCAAACCGCTTGCTTTGTTCCATGAAATTAATTTTGCCGAAACCAATTCTTTCTCTAATTAGAATATTTACAGCATTTTCATTAATCGTGTTGATTTCAGGTAGAAAAGCCAGTCGTCCGGTACAATCCGCAGATTCCCCTGTGGATCAAATTTTACTGCGTTGGACACTTCCTCATGTTGCTGTCAATTTATTTTCACTTTGAGCACGACAGATTCGACCTAAACTATGTCGATTTCATATTACAAGTTGCTTTCATCGTTTACACAATGCAGTGCCTTGGAGCTTTCTTTGACAATGCGTAAGAATCCTTCTTGAAATTGCAAAATAAAAGATTTTAATCTGCCCGCACGAAGAGTGGGCATCACTACTGTTCATGTTCAGTACCGGTTCTTTCCCAAGTACTGCCCCTTCCACACAAAATTAAAGGGATCTTTTTACATACAAAATGCGAACGGATTCACTAACAGCTTCAAATATCTTTTCATTTCAGCGCGTACGCGAGCTACCTCGAGCTATCTCGTTGCGGACTCGTCTTTTGCTATCATTGCTATTTAATCACCGACTCCTTTGGACCGAGGCCGAGTCGAATTTTCGCGCTGACGATCTGGATGTTATCGTCGTTGTTATGGGCTGGCTACATCGCTCAGTCATTCGTCACAAAAATTCAGGACAGTAGCGCTGCTCAAAGAGCGGTGCACCCAAGCAAGCAAAGTATCAAAACAGCAGAAGAGGGCAAGGCAGAGCCCAAGCCGATTGCAACAGTGTCAGCTCGTGTTGCTGAAGTTGAACAGGTTGATCGCCAAGCCGATGTTCAAGAGAACGGTATTGCTGATCGTGAAACTGGTGTGCAAGATTCGGCCATTAGCGTTCGATTATGATGCATGTATATTATCGCTTATGTATTAGCAATTGCTTATTTGTTGAAAAAACCTGAAAATATATTTGAATTGAAGAGGACGGTTGAAGAGGTTCAGTATTCAAAGGTCTAACTTACCTTCAACTAATCAATTTTTACTGGGCTTTGTAAGTTGGGCAAAATAAAATGCTGATTTGAACTTAGGCAAAAGTTGCGAATATAGTTAAGTTCTAAAATTAATCTAATACCACAATCAATTATGATATGAAACATGACCGACGTTTTATGCAATTAACACTGTTGAACCTGGATATAAGAACAGACACGATAAACCGAAAAAATGGCTCTTGTATACGGGTCTCTGAATCGGGGTTTATATTCGAGTTCGACAGTCGAACTTCGACTGTATGTCGAACCTTTCAGTCGCCCTTTTTTACCCTTTCGGAAAGGGTGAATATGTCTTACGCATACACAACAATAGCCTCGTTAACCTGTGGCCTAATTGGTCTCGCAGGCGCGACCGGAGTCAGTCCCCTCACGAGTCGCGGCCGGGAGAGGTGGGTCGCGCCATGCAAAGCATAGCAAGTTTGGGGGTGCTCGCACTGGACAGAGCGCTGCGCATTCATAACAGTTTGAATGTACCGCACAATGACGCGAAACCGGCGCTATAATTTGCCATTTAACCGCGGCGTTTGACTGACAACCCGTCACTCATACTGCAAAACCAGGCCGCGCCTATCGGCACGCATGCCATAAAAAGATGGGAGCAAATAGTTTATCGGCATAGCATATCAAAATCGCACCTGATGCCGATTTGACTAAAGGGCAGCCGCTGAGATCAGCGCCCAGCTGGCTGAGTCTCATCTATTTATCATATCTAAGACATGAAACGCAGCCAATTGAGCATAGCTCTCAGCGGCTGCCCTTTAGTGATATAGTCCCCCAGATAGATATGCTCAGCGGCCCACAGTGGCGCAGAGCTTGGCTGGTCTTGGTCAGAAACTCTAATAATATTACTTTCAGTTTCACTAGTTTCAGTTTCAATTTTATCCAGATTTGAGGATTCAGGAACTGTGTGCTGATAAAGCACATAAATAGACCGGTGGAGCTGACGGGCGGTCGACGGATATCCGAAAGAACGATCCGGCCCCTTTTCACTTCCATTCCCTCTGGTAAACACAAATACAAATTCTCATGTAGAGACGCGGGAATTGGGCACAGGTTTCTGTTTACGGCGCATTGTTACCGTCGATTGTAAAACATCTTCCTTCCGTGCGTGACCGGTTTTCCTTCGCTTTCGATTTAAAAAAATAAGCCAACCCAGTTGTTCGAATGTGTTTTTGTTAATTGCAATGCCAGTTCATGATTCGAACGTGTACTGCATTACCATGAGATCTTTAGAGAGTGATCATTGTTAGGCAGCGTGGCGCGGCAAAGGGCGTCCCCCTGCAAAGAGTCGTTCTTATGCGGCAATTGCCCTCACGGGCGCCCTCTCGAATCCGCATGCTATTGGGGCGATCTCGTTTTCCAACTGGTTTGCCGTATCCGCTATTATTGCGTGGGTCGTCGACCCGCACATCAGGTTGCCCCTCTTGATAACTGGTACTAATAGCGCCTTTTAAGAATTGTTGTGAAGACTTCTGTCCAGTGCTCGAGAAGACAGCCGGATTGAAGACTGGATCCAGAGAGATTTCTTACAACATGCCCAAGCAAGCTTCCGGTGAGTGAAGTTAAGAGACACTCGTTATAAAGACTAAGTTTTTATTGATAAAGCAAATGAATCTTTCTCTATTACAAGTGCGAACTTCGAGAGGAAGGATTAACAAAAATTTACAAATCTCTTTGTCGAGCAAATTTGGATCGGACCACGGACCGGATCGATGATTAAATTCCTGGACCGACCCAACTATAGCAATTAGTGGTTCAATGGGTTGTCCACAGGTGCCCGCCGAACGTGTCCCTGTCTACCCCCTAGCCGCGCAGGTCAAAAGTACCCACTTGTCGAACTATGCAATGCAGCAAAATTCTTACTGTGTTTGCAGTGAAAGAACGTGCGCAAAATTTGTATCAGATTGTCATTTATTTGTAACGAAACCATAGGTGTAACCAGGGGGGTCTAGGGGGGGGTCGGACCCCCCCGGGCCGGGGGC